>QJNV01000297.1:0-78102 GCA_004155935.1 Monosporascus sp. GIB2 | reverse complement strand
TATTTTATTTTATTTTATTTTATTTTATTTTATTTTATTTTATTTTATTTTATTTTATTTTATTTTATTTTATTTTATTTTATTTTATTTTTTTTTATTTTATTTTTTTTTATTTTTTTTTATTTTTTTTTATTTTATTTTATTTTATTTTATTTCATTTTATTTTATTTATTAGTTTCGTTGTTATTACTTTTATAGTTATTATATTACGAGGTCCAGGTTTATATAAAACTTAATTATTATTATATTGGTAAATTAAACTGTATTTAAATTTGAAAACTTAAAACTACTTTTTTAAAAAGTATTTTTCTAGGCCATAAAATTATTAATAGTTTTCGTTCGCCCGATAATTTTCTGGGATTTAATTACCGTAAGCGAAATTATTTCGTTCAGAATTTTAAGGGTACGAATTACTAATATCGTATATAAGTTTCGTAATATCTTAAATTATTTTAGTAATAACAATTCGAAACTCGTATAATAAACAAACTATAAAATTAACTAAATCTCGTAAAACTTTTTATACGTCCTTAAGATTTAACGGTCCATATAAGTACACCTAATATATAAATACGTATAATACTTTTTAACTATTTTAACTACGTTTCTTTAATTATTTATATCTTAACACTTATAATATTAAACGCTGTATAAAAAAGTAAAAATAAACTTAACTATTTAAGTTAAAAAACGAAACTCGAAACTTAATTCTAAAAGACTTAGTTCTATTTATAAAGAATTATGTTTTATTTTAATATATCGTTTTATATCGGCAGATGTGTTGCACTTGATCTGTGGGTTTGGTGTCTTAGTTCCTAGTTGCCTACTCATCTACAATCTGGGTAGAAGAGCAGCCACATATAGCTACTTCCTGCTTTGTTCCTGCAATCCTAGGGCCACAAACCAAGCCCTTTTAGAAAATCACCTCAACTGCTCACACTTTATCGATAAATACACCGGCTTCGATTTTATCCCATTTTATGAAAATTAATACTAACCAAAGAAGAATCGATTATTAACCGAACTTTCGATTTAAATACGCGAACTTTTTTTTATCCAGCTTTAATAGGTTAAAAATATAGTCAATATATTACTTACCTAACGTATACAGGACGCGTTAGAATTTTTTAAACGCCGAACTTTATTAAACGGTAAAAAAAATTTAAACCTTGCTTAAATCGGAAAATCGATTATCAAAAAGTGTTATACGAAAATTTAAAAACATTTTACAAATAATTCGAACTTAATTAAGTAATTATTATAAATGCGGCGTCGTAAAAAAATTTACAATTTTAACGTAATTAAACTTTTAATAAAAATCTTTATAATAACATATATATAAAGTATCTATTATACGAATTATATCGTATAATAACTTTTGTATATTTAGCTCAGCCTAGAACATATAGCTTGAACCTAGCAGTATCTTAAATAAATACGTATAAGACCTGAATAAAATTAATAAAAAGATAGAATATAGGTTATAATTATTTAAGTTCTTAATTTTTACAGTTAAGTTTTACTCGTTATTTATTATTATAACGGGATAAAATTACTTCAAGTGCTAATTCCGTAATAACTTATTATTAATAGCCGATTAAAAAATGGTAATAAGTATTAATAGTTGGATAATAAAAAAATTAGATTTAAAATAAATTTAATATTTTAATAAATATATTCGAACGTGTATAAAAAGTTTGAAAGGTTTTTTCACTTTTAATAGTTACGAAAACGACTATGTAATACAATTTAAAAATTATTATACGAAGTACGAGTTTATTACGTTTTATATATCTGCGCATTCTTATATTAATTTTAAACTTTTAACTTAATATACCATACAAGCACTCTAAATGCATAAGTACCCTAGATAGTTTTGAACACTTCGCGATAATAAATTAAAATGAAATAGTTACAATATTATAAATTAATTTAAATTAATCGGATTGTTCTTTACTAAATACATTTACAATTTTATCACAAATGCGCGCATTATATCTAAACTTATCGCAAATACTACATTTCCGTTTTTTTCGTCGTAACCCTTTTACAATAACTACCTTTAACCGCTATAAATTATAGTTTTCTACCACCTTTTTCCTTTTTAGCTAAAAAAACTTATCCTTTTTATATAGTAAGTATCTCTCGTTTTTAAAAACGTTTATTTTTAATTTTTAACGTTTACTCAAGATATAATGCGTTTTGCGCAAATGAGTAATTTTTTTAAAAGAAAGTAATTTCTTATAAAAATAATAAATTACTTTATGTTAAAAAATTAACCGACTTAATAACCTTTAACGGATTACCTTAATTTCTAATTTATTTTCATAAATAACGGTTTTATTTCGGTACTTTCTTACTATTTTAAGGGTTTTTGCAGGCGGGGAACAAATAAAACTGGTAAAAGGTAACGGGGAAACGGTCGGAATAAATATAATTAAAGGAATTTCGAACGTAAAAAAAACGGTATTAAAATCGAATAAAACGAAATTAACCACGGCGAATCCGGATTTAATATTATTAGACGTTATAATAATATTAAACGTATTATAAAAACCGGTAAAGAAATCTTTTTTAACGATATAAATATAATAATGTCGTATTAAACTTTCAATATATAATAAATAAACGCGTATTTAAAAAATACGTTGAAAGGTTAAAACTTATATAAAATATATACGGGCGTACAAAATATAATAATGTCGTAATTAACGTAATATTTTTCAAATTCCATCAAATAGTAATTTTTGTAATTATCAAAAATAAGAAAAAAACGTTTCGATTTTTTCGTATACGTTTAAATATATTAATTAAATATTGAACTTATTTTAAACTTAATTTGTTTATTATCTAGTTATTATTACTTAATACGATTTTTTAACCGGTTATTAGGAACAAGTTATTACGAAGTTAAATTTTAAAATAATCCTTTCCCGTTATAATAATAAATAACAGTATAATCTAACTTTAAAAATTAATAACTAAATAATTATAATTTATTTTTATTCTTTTATTAAATTTATTTAAACTTTTTACGTTTTTTGATATTAGTAATTATTATGCCCGTTACCATAAACAACCTTATTAAAAATTTAATTTTATCAAAGTTATAAATATTCTTTTTTATAATACCGTATTTCGCGATAGTAATCCGAATAAGGTCGAATTGCTTGCGAAATATTTTTTAATAATCGATTTTCCGATTTAAACGTATTTCGAAGTTTTTTTACCATTTAATAAAATTGGACACCTAATTAACCCCGCGCGTTCCGCGATATGTTACGTAAATAACAATTCGCCATATTTTTAACGCCGGACAAAAATTATTCGCGCATTTAAGTCGAAAATACGGTCGACGATGGATTTCTTTTCGGTTAGCGTTAATTTTCACGATCTAACTATATAATCGCTATAAGAAGATATATCGATATATTGTATATGTAAAGTAAAATAAAGGACTTTATATATAAAACTAAATATCGTAAAATTAAGTTTCGGGTTTCATTTTTTAACTTAAATCATTAAATTTATTCTTCCTTTTTTATAAGCTGTTTTATATTATTAATATTGAAAAATAAGCAATTAAAGTTAAATGTTTGGAATATACTAAAAATTATCCAAAATGCTTATATATTCAAAGTGCTTATATTATACGTTATCTTATTTTATTTATTTTAAAACGTATTTATTCCTTATATATTAAAAGCTTAATACGATATTATTGTACTTATATCGTTACAAAGATTTCTTTACCGCTTTTTATAACACTTTTAAAATTGTTATAATACTTAATAATATTTAATCAAAATTCGCGAAAGTTTATTTCGTTTTATTTAATCTTAGTAAGGTTCTTTTTTAAATTTAAAATTTTTCTAGTTATATTTATCTTAACCGTCTTCTCATTAACCTCTGCCGTTTCTATTTCCTCTTTTACTAAAACAATTAATATTAATCGTAAAATAACAAAATAAGAATAATATTTATAAAAGAAAATTAAAACTTATTAAGATAGCTCGCTGGCAAAAATATTTAAATCTGTTAATTTTATAATAAAAATCTATCTATTATTATATAAAACCGCTCCTTTATAGAAAAAAGATTTAAATACGCGAAACGAACTATATCTTAAACAAAGGTCGAAACAACTAAAATAAACTTTTCTTTCTTTTAAAAAAAGTATTATATAGGAAAAATAGGCTTTTTAGCGAAAAAGAAAAGTAGTAGAAAAAAATACAATTAATAACAATTAAATATAATCGTCATAAAAGAGTTATAACGAAAAAAGAAAAGTATAATATTTACGGCAAACTAGAATATAATGCGCGTACTTATAATAAAGCTATAAATACGTTTAATAAAAAATTAGATTATTTTAAATTAATATGATATATTATTATTAAATCTTTTATATTTATTTCTATAGAATACTAAAAAAATATTACGTATATATATATATTGCGCGCACTTATGTTTTACTCTACTCTTAAAGTTTATCGCCTAAATAATAATCTTGTTTGAAATTTATTAATGTTATAAAATCTTAAAATTAACAAGTATAAAATTTATTAAGATCGAAGTTTGTTAGTAATTATGTATATAAACGTTTTAAGCTGACATACATTAATTAAAAAGCTACAAACTTACGAAAGTTTAATAATTAATTGAAAATATAGTTTTATAAATTTTAAAACTTTATGTTCTTTTAATTATAAAAATTATTACTTAATTTATATACTCGAAAATACTAAGTATAATTATTTTTAAATATTTAGTTTAACTTTAAAAATAGCTTACATCTATTCGTATATTATATTAAAAGCTTGATTAGAAAAGAACTTCTCATATAAAGTAATAAACTTATATTATAATTTAAACGTTAATAATAATTTAAAAAGGTGTTACAAAACTTTTATTACTATTTATAATTTTACTCTTTAGTAAAGCTTAGTTATAAGCTCTATTACTTATTTCGAAGTAAGTTATTTCCATTTTATAAAACTTTAATTTCTTTTTAAAAACTTTTATTTTTAATTTATAAATAATTAACATTAATTCTTATAATGGACCATATAAGTTTATTGGATGTACAAGCTTATAGAATGGTTTTTAACATCTTATTATAAAAATTTAATTTAATTAACTATAACGTACTAAATTAATTTAAATTAATCGGATTTTTCATCGTTAAACGTTTTTATATCCTTTTTATAAGTACGTATATTATGTTTGGGCTTGCTACAAACGTTATTTTTCCGTTTTTAGCCTGAATTGTTTTACAACAATTACTTTTAACCGTTTTTAGTTGCGATTATTTATTACTATTTTCTTTCGTGGTTATAAAAATTTGTATTTCCTTTATAATAAGTATATTTTTCTGCTTAAAAACGCTTATTTTTAGTTTTTTGGCGTTTATTAAAGATATAATTCGTTTCGTATAATAAGCTGTATTTTTCCCAAAGAAAAATATTTTCGTGTAATAATATTAAGTTATTTTATATTTATAAATTAACCGATTTATTTATTTTTATCTACGAGCTACTTTAATACTTTTTGATTTTTTTTAGAAAATAACGTTTTGTTAAATCGTTTCGATAATATTTTTAAAAGTTTTCGCAGGTAAGGAAATAACGGAGTTAATAAGAGTAAGTAAAGAGACGGTCGGTATAAACATAATGAAAATTTACAATTCGGAAAGGATACGATTAAAATTAAATTAAATAAGTTCCGTTTTTGCGAATTTTAATTTAATGTTATTAATTGTTATAATAACTTTAAACGCGTTACGGAAACCGGCGATAAAATTTTCTTTAATAATATAATTAACGTAACGTCGTATAAAGCCTTTAATATATAACGAATAAACGCGTTTTAACAGAAAAAAAATATAATACGTCGAAAGGTTAAAGCAAATAAAAGGAATTAGCGGGTATATAAAGTATAATAATGTTGTAATTAATGTAATATTTTTTAAATTATATCGAATGGCAATTTTTGTAGCTGTTAAAAATGAAAAAACGTTTCGATTTTTTCGGACGCGTTCGAATATATTAATCAAAGTAATGAAATTTATTTTAGATTTAATTTATTTGTTATTTAGTTATTATTGCTTATAGTAATTTTTTAACTAGGTAAGAAGGGGTTATCGGCGAACTAGTGAAAAAAGTAGTTTTTTCCAATAAGGATAATAAATTAGAGTAAGGCCTAACCTTAAAAATTAACAGCTTGTATTTTTTATAAATTATTTCCGATTTTTTTATTAAGTTTATTTAGGTTTTTTCCGTTTTTTAGCATTAATAATAATTATATTAATTGTTCTAGGAAACTATATTAAAAATTTAGTTTCGTCTAAATTATAAATATCTTCCTTTACGATACCGTATTTTACGATGATAGCCTGCATAAGTTTAAATTTTCGCATAAAACCTTTTGATACTTTATTTTTCGATTTAAACGCGTTTCGCAATATACTGCATAAGTAATAAATTCGCTATATTTTTAACGTATTAACGCTAAATAAAAAACGTTTACGTATTTAAGTTGATAATTCGGTCGATAATCGATTATTTTTCGGTTAGCGTTAATTTTCGCGAATCAAAGATAATATCGGTTTTAGAAGATTTATTAATATATTATACGTACAAAGTAAAATAGATAACTTTATAAATAAAATTAAGTATTACATAATTAAGTTTCGGGTTTCGTTTATTAACCTAAACGGCTAAATTTATTCTTGCTTTTTTTATAAACCGTTCTATATTATTGGTATTAAAAAATAGTTAATTAAAGTTAAGTAATTAGAATATGTCAAAAACCATTCCGTAAGCTTGTATATTCCGTAAGTTTATAGAGTACGTTATTTTAAAAGATATTATTATTAATACTTAGTTGTTAATACTGGTAACTAGTATTATTTGCTTTATTTTTTAACTTATTTCTTAAAAAATTAACAATTTTTATTAGTTTTTTATAAAGAAAGAACGGCAATAACGCGTAATATTACTTAAATATTATTTTTATTTTAATATTCTTATAAATTAATAAATTATTAAACTTAATAATATATTACTTAAGCTTTTTATAATATTATATATAAATTTAAACTCTTTATAACTAAGTTTTGAATATCGTTTTTAATCTAAATCGTTAAATTTATCTCGAAACTTTTATAAAACCATTTATTATATTAGTATTAAAAAAACAAATAGGGTTAAATCGTTAAATATTGTCACGGCGCTGAACGTCTCTAGGTCTGGGTAAAGTATCTTGTTGTTGCACGAAGAAGAAAAGAAGGAAACTATCTAAAAAACACGAAGTGCCTCCGTATATATAGCGTTACGTTAGCTAAGCGGAGCCGCATAATTGGTGTCGTAATAGTAACCTCCTTTTTTTAAGGCAGTTATCCTTAATTACCTAAAATGGGAAAAACATAAATGCCCTTCCCCGGATTCGAACTTTAACTAATTGGTAATACGTTAGGTATTTATGGTACGCCGGTGTGGTGGTGGGGCGTATGCGAGATGTAGCCGAAGTGGGGCCGCGGCAATGGCGCGGTAACGGGGTTGCCGTAAAGAAAAAATGCACAACACCAGCTCCGGTACGGAAATGGTGATATCGTCGTGCGGGATAATTTTGGCTCGATTAAATTCTGCCGCGTCCCCGTTTTTACCGTTTTCGTAATATAAATACCAGGTACCCCTTTTGCACTTTTTTCCTTCCCGAGTACGTCGCAGCATTATTATTATAATACCGCTTCGCCTGCTATACGCTCGTTTTTCGTTATTTTTTTTACGTCGCCAAACTTTGTTTAACAATTATTTCTTATTACCGTTACGATACCTCCCTAATCGTATGTTACTTACGCCGCGCCTATCCGCGCCAAACGGCCCTGCATAATTTATTTCCGTAATATTATCCTTAATTATAACCCGGATACTAGCGATCTACCGGTATTCCGTTACCTTTTCGTTTTTGCAGCGACGGCGAAGTATATTCTTTACTTTAAGCGCGAAAAAGTTTATCAGCTAGTAAATTACAAACGTCGATGTACTAACGTTACGTCCTTACAATATTGTCGTTTTGCTAATTTTCCGACACGTAACCGGCGGAAGACATGCAAGGTAACTCCCTGGACCTAAAGGCCTTACTCAACTAAGTTAGGTATTATTTCGGCGTAAACCGCGACGCCGACGGCGCTATCATTCTGGACGCTAACGACGACCCAATCTACGAACACGCGAAGGATTTCTGCGAAAAAATCTATAAAACGGTACTTCGTCACTGCACCGCCTTCGAAATAACTGAAAAAAAACTATCATACCGCTTTCGGTACGACGGGCGCGAAAAAAAAGGTTAATTTTATCTTTAAATTATAATTACGTCTTTAACGTTATTTGCAAAAAAACTAGATCGATTACCCCGCGTAAATCGCCGCTCGTCAGGCCTTAATACAGGTCTACCATCTTCGTCCCGCGGGCAACGCCGTAAGTACACCGATACGTTAACGTTACGATAACGCGATATTAGCTTTGCGGTAATAAAACGACGCCCGGATCGCCGCCTAAAAGGCGAAGATCGAATGCCGCCTGGTCGCCGGTAATAAGGGGTACCAGCTGTGGACGCTGGCCAAACGCGTCTTTCGCAGCGAGATAAATGTTGCGATCTCTGCCGCCCTAGGTGCCGCCCAGGCGGCCGTCGACATTGCGACGTTCCCTTTGAACCTCGACGACTTCTAGTCGCCGTTTCGCCACTATGGCGCCGTACTCCCCTCTGGGGTTAAGTTTATTGTTATTACGTGGTCGTTGTGGTGGCGCGCCGTTATCTGGCCGCCTGCTCTTATGGTTCGGTAATCTGTGGCGTTCTGGAATTTGTGTCTCGGTTTTTTTTTTTTTTTTTAGTTTTAATGTAATATAGCGGTTATCGTAATACTGCCGCTGCGTCGGCTTAATGAAATCTTTTTTCTTTTTTCGCGTACGTTCCGCGTTATTTTTCGTTAATATTATATTGGTGCTTAAAATTAACCGGGTAATTTAAGTTTGCTGGGGTTATTTTTATAGAATTTAATTATATTTAAATCGTAATCCCGGAGATTCGTAACCGGCTTTTAAGTAAGTCGGTGCGGATACGGTTATTTAACTTTGTATTAAAAATTATACCTAGTATTTTTAAAATTAAGAATTTTTTAAAATGTTATTCGGTTTTTTCCGAATTATTTTCGTTCGTAAGAATAATACTTTTTATACGTATATCCCATTTCTTGTTTATTACGTTTTACTTTAGGAAATTTTATTAATAACGTTAAATTAAGGAAATATAAAAAATTAAAAATAATCCGTATTAAGCCGGTAATTTTACGGCTACGATACGAAAGTATATTTTTATAATAACGAGAAGATTTATTTATTTATCGTTAATTTTATTATTAAATTTACCCGATTTTATGTATTTCGTATTAACTTATACGCGTTTTTTTTATAAACGTATTAACGTTATTACGGTATTAATTAAATTATTTAATATAGCGGTTTTACGTTTTTATTATTAACGTTTTAATTTTTTTTAAAAATTCGTTTTAACCGATTTACGTAATTTATTATTTTTATATATTTTTTTGGTTACGTAAAAGTTTTGAGGATTATAAACGGGCGTTATAATTCCGTACTTATAATAAAATAAAAATTGTAATTAACGAAAAACGGTAAAATATTAGTAATTTCGGATATATAATTATTATTAACGAATTCGGTTAAAGGAAATTAATTTATTTAATTATTTTAATAAAACGAATAATAATTTCGTAAGTATTATTTTATTATTATATTAACGATTTTCGTCTGGCCGTCGGTTTGCGGGTAATATATTATCGAAACATAAAACGTAACGTTAAATCGGCGATTTAGCTTTTTTTAAAAAGTTAAAATAAATTACGTACCGTAATTTGATATAACCGTAATTAAAGTACCGTATAAACGGTATACTTTAAAAAAAAGGCGTTAATAAAAATAATTACCGATATATCCGTAACGGCAATGAAATAACATATTTTTATAAGTTTATCGATTATTATAAAAACGTATTTATACGTACGTTTTAATTTTTCGCAAAAAAGGAAAAGGCCGATATAATTTACGGATATATCGTTTTATAAGCGAAACGGGACAGGTAAAAAATCGAGGAAACCGTTTAACGAAATTTTAAATATTTTAATACGACGGTAAAAATAATAATTTTATACGAACGTAATTACGTTCCGGAATAAACGTAATTAATAATAACTTTACTGTAATAAATTATACGTTTTAAAATAGCCAAAATATTTCGTAAGCCTTATATTATAATTACGATATAATATTTGAAATTTTAAAATTTCGTTATTAAGTATAAATAATTTATTTTTAATATAAATACGTTCTTATACCGTTTTATAATCGGTTTTCGCGGTTTTAAATTTTTTGCGGATATTTTGCCTAAATTATTTATAAGTTAAATTCGTTAACGTTATTAAAATATCATTAATTAAAAGTAACGACTTATATACGTTATCGATAAATACGTTTATTAGTTTAATAACGTTTATAATAAATATTTTTTAAAAAATTTCCCATTTTTCAAATAAACATATCGTTTTAAAACGGTACGTTATTTTATCGTCGGTAATATTGTAACGGTACGCCGGTTAAGCGCCGGGTTAACGGGAAAATACCTCCGGAACCGTAATTTTTTTCTTTAATTTATAAATTATTTAAAATTAAAAATCGTTAAGGAATTTAAATTAACGGATTTAGCGTTAGTTTAATAATTTTATAATGGCGAAATATTAAAAGTTTTTGTAATCGGTAATACTTTATATAAGTTTTTCGGTTTTTTATAGTTTTAAACGTTATTTTTCGAAAATTTTAACGATAGCTAGTAACTTTTTATCGTAAATTTCGTAATTATATTTTATTAAGTTATATTTAATTAAAAAAAACGATAAATCGCAAAATACCTTACGAATCGTATTATAAAATTTTTTTTTTAAATATTTAATCGGAAATATTAATTTTTATAACCGTTTTACGTTAAAGGTTATAATACGATAAAATTAACGTTATAATAAAAATATATTTGAAACGCCGAAATACCGTCGTAATGTCGTTAATTAAAAAACCGGTTTATTTTATTTTATTTATTAAAATAATTAAGAGTTTTATAATCGAAAAAAAGCTTTTTATAAAGCGTTAATAAAAGTTCGCGAAATTAAAAAAACGTTATAATTTCCGTAACGTTCTGAAAGTTTCTTATTATTAAATAATTTTTACTTTATTAAAGTTTATAACGATACCGTTAATAAAAATAATTAAGCTTAAATAACGTATTTTCGCGATATAAAATTCGCATTTGCGGATATTTATCGTTAAACTCGTATCGGTAAGTTAACGTATAATTTTACGTATATAACTTTTATGTTTTTTTTTACTTTTATTATAAATTAAAACGTTATTAAAATAAACCGTAACGTATTTATTTAAAAGGTTAAATAAAATATAATTACTATAATATTAAAACGAATTCGGAACGTTTTTTATGCCGAAATTTACGACGAAATATTCGAATAAACCGAATTGGGTTATAAAAGTTATTTTTTATTCGTCTTTAAAAACGATACGTCAATAGTTAAATATCGTAACGATATCGAATTTCGTAAATATCCGTATTAAATAAAAGGCGTTTAGGGTTTTACGAATTAAAAGGATAAGGTAATAATTTTTTACCGTAACGTTATTAAGGCCGCGGTAATTTATATAAATACGGATTTCGCCCTCCGGTTTTTTTGTAAGTAAAATAAGGGTAACCGCGGAAAAGTTATTAAGGCGGATAAATTTTTTTTCTAAGTAGTTATTTATGTATTTCCATATAACTAATAATTCGTATGGTAATATAGCCTACGCGCGGTTATATAGTAACGTTTAACCCGGTAATAATTCGATTTTATGGTCGAAAAGTCGGTGCGGCGGTAATTCGTTAGCGTTATAAAAAATAAACGTCTGCGTAAGATTATGGTATTCCGGTAGCAATTTTTTTAGGATTTCGGTTATCGTCGTAAGTAATTTGCCGTTTAAGTATTTTTATATGTTTTTTTCGGTAACGCGGTATAATTAAAGCGTTTTTGCGATTTAGTCGTAAAAAATTCGTAACCATAATAAGATAATGGTAAAGTTAACGGTATTATTTTAAATAAGGATATTACGAAAAATTATGGTAAGTACTAACGATATTATTTCGTCGGCGGAAAAATTTTAAATTTATGTCGCCGCGATTTTTTGTAAAACGTCTATAAAAGCTATAAATTTGGTTAAAGGTATAAAATTAATTAGGATATTTTTTATTTTGTAAAACGTTAAGTAATTAATTACGCGAAATAATTATATTTTTACCGAAACGTTATTTACGTAATAAGTAAAAAGTAATTATACGGAATTAAATAAAGGGTTTATGGAAAAAGGTAATATAAGAAATTCCGATAACGTTTCGTAATTAATACGTATAATTTTAACCGTTTAATTAATATTAAGGTTATATTTACGAAATTAAAATAAGTTAAAAATAATATCGGGATCGTTTAAAAATTATTAATATAATGTAATTTTTTTTGTAATAAAACTTATACGAAATCGTACCATATACGTAACGTTAATAAAATCCGTAATTATACCGTCCGTTAACCGAAATTAACGGAATTAAAAAATAAGATAAAAAAAAAATTATTTTTACGCGCGAAATTATTATTAACGAATTCTATAAGCGAATAACCGTAATTTATTATGGACCGTACCGGTAATATATTACTACCGTTAAGTTATATTTAAAACGAAAAAAAATATATATTAAAGCTTATAAAACGCATATATAAATCGGGTTCGTTATTATTTTAATAATTCGATAAGCGTTTTTAATTACGATTTATTTTAAAAGTTAATTTTTTCCCTATTCCGCGGTATTATTATTTCGTTATTATGGAATAACCGCGCCGTTAGCGTTGTTAGGTTATGAGCGTTTATTTAGGTATATAAAAAAATAATGTTTGTTTTTTTCATAATATATGCAAAAGTTTATTTTGCGTCGGCGTTACCGTTTTTCCTCGCTTAATAAGCTATAAGGGCCGCTTTTTTTAGTTAATACGGTATTTAATTATATAAGTTCCGGGTCCGGAGCCGTAAATGCGTTAAATTAACTTTACGGTGTTAGTACGTTAAACGGGGTATTTTTCGTTATACGCTTACAGAAAGTTTAGATTGTTATATTATTAGATAAGTTTTTAAATAGTTATATTTAGGTTTTATCGTTTTCGGGGTTTAGGCGTTATATTTGCGGTACGAAAGTTTTCTATAGCGTTTTATTAACCTTTTGTTGTAAGGTGATAATGCGTAAGGCGGGTGGTTGCCGGTTTTAATTAGCTAGCCGGATAAAACTATTGATAAAGTTGGCGAAGGCGGTCGAGCTTTGTTCCAGGGCCTGGAAGTCCTTATGGGTTTGTGCCAATACGTCGACGGTAATATAAACCTGGTCGAGGAATAATAGCATGTCGCCGACGTCGTACCAGTTATGCGATTATACCCCGGTATTTAAAGGTTTCGCTATTACTTTATTTACTTTTTTACGTACGCGGGAATAGGTATTACCTTAAAAACGTTAGATAGCGTATATAATATGGTCCGTTAAAAATAAGTACGTATTTTAGTTTATAACGAATTTAAGGTATATTAAAAAATACTAATTAATATATTTCTTTTATTAGATTATTACGTTTTTGGCGTTTTTTTTAAATATTAGGGGTTTTAACTTACGTACGCGTTAGTTTTCCGTTATATTAACGATAGGTTAAGTTATTAATAAGGTGGAGCTGAAAAAGGATTAAGTAATAGTAATTCGTAAGGCGTATAGGTTTTGTTGTACGTAATTACTAAGGCCTGGTTCCGTTAAAATATCGGTAAATATTATTAATGCGGTATAAGAAATCGTAATTTGTTATAATAATCGTTTTACGGTTATTAAATTTTTTTTAGTTAGTTATTTTCGGTTATTATCCGTTATATTACGGTTAATTAATTCCGAAATTCGTAAATTTCGTATATTAATTATTACGCGTTTCGTAATAATTACTTTGCATTAGTAATACGCCGCCGTAAAAAAAATTATTCGTTTTCGAAATGTTAATAAGCTTTTTTTAAAACAGTAAAAACGTTTTATAAAATTTTTTAAGGTTATTTGTTAAGTTCGAGAAATTTCCTTAACGGCGTAAAATCGTATGTAAGTTATGTTACAGTAATAGCTAAATGGGAGAAGTTTTGGAAAAAATTTTAAGAGTTGGTAAGTCGTAATAGCGGCGTTATACTATTGCTTTGAGTTTATGTAGGCGTTAGGGTATTAATACCCGTAGTGTTTTTTAGTATTGGAATATCTGAGGAAAATATAGCGAGGTGACGACGTATTAGCGACGGATTTGGGGTGATGCGAGGGTATGTCCGAGGCGAGGCGAAGCCTAGCTGCCGTAAAAGTTTGTTTTTAAAGGTGCAACAAATTGTTACGGCGTTAAACGTCTCTGAGTTTGGGTAAAATATTTTGTTGTTACACGAAGAAAAAAAAAGGAAATTATTTAAAAAGTACGAAGTGCTTTCGTATATATAACGTTACGTTAGCTAAGCGGAGCCGCACAGTTGGTGCCGTAATATTAAGTAACTTTAAAAATAAATTCATAGTTTTTAATTTTTTTTGTCTTAAAGTAACGTCCTTAAAATTTAATAGCTAAATAAAATATTAGTACTATTATAACTTTAAAAGCTTAATAAACGTTCATTTAATTTTTAACTTTTTTATTAGGTATATTTCGCGAAATTAGTAATTAGTTATATTAACATATTTTAATTTCGTAATTAAGCGCATAGTGTTTTAGTAATTAAACGTATTATTTATTTATTATTCATTTAAATAATTAAGTTTTCGCTTAATTTTCATCTTATAACTTAAATAATTTTAATATAAAGGAAGTTTTCTTTATAGTTTAGAACAAAGTAATAGTTGTACTCTCGTATTTAAGATAATAACTATATCTTATTTAATAATTTTCCATACGCTAAAGTTACTAAAAGATTAATAATATAAATCCTTAAAAATCTTTCTAATTAAGATAATTTGCCTAAAAAAATGTTACTGACGTAAAAAAAACGTTTACGCGTTAAGATTTTCATTATTTCCGAATTTTGAAGTTAAAATACGTATAAAATAAGAGTAAAACTATTTCAGCAACGATATTTAAATATATTAATTTAAAATTTTTATAATAACGTAATAAATAAAAACAGCTTTATTAAATTCGGGCGAATATTAATTACTTCATATAATACATTGCCGATTTTTTCGTAATATATTTTTTTAAAGTTACGGTCGTTTTGCTTTTGTATTTCTTTTAAAAATTCTTTTACTTAAAAATTTTAAAATAACGGTTTCCGAATATAACTAATTCGAATCGGAAATATATTTTCTTTTAATAAGTATTTTATATTAATTAAAACTTTTTAAAATCGTTATTATAAAAACGTTGTTTTAATTCTTTTTAAAATTTTCTGTACGTGTTATATCGCGGGTTGTATATATTATGAATATATTTTGAACGTAAAAAATAAAATTAATTAACTATCTGTTATAATATAAAGATTATCCGCAATAAACCTTAATAATAATTCGTCGAAATAACTATATAAAAACGCATTAATAATGTTAAACTAACGATTTTAAAATTAAATCCGATTAAAATAATTATAAATATACGGAAAAGTTTTTTACTGATGTAAAAACGTACGCGTTAAAAATTTTTTGAATTGAAAAATTACTCTAAATAACAATTATAATTTTAAATTTTGAAAATACCCCTATTTATTAAATTTATAAGTATATATTTACATTAACGAAAAAATAATATTAAAACTAACGTCTTAAATCGTTTTTAAATTAAAATGATAGTAATTAATCGCTTTACTCGAAGTATGTAATCTTATTCCTTTTATATAATTATTTTTTATTTTTTAACATATCGTATTAAATAATTTCTTTGTAATTTATAAACGGCGGTAGATAATTTTTATAAATAAAATATTTAAACTTAAACGTAGTTATAAAATATTATTAAAAGTTGTTAAATAAATAGTACATTTCTTATATTTTAAATTATAATTAATATTAACCGAGACTTTTTTTTTCTTTTTCGTATTACGAATTTAAAGAAAATTAATTAATTTAGGAAATTTAAGTTGGTACGGCGTTACCGTAAATAAAACAAAACCTATTAACTTATTTAAGGTTTTATTCGATAAAAGCGCGTAATATTATTAAAAGCTTAAATATTCCGAATTATCAGTTTTATTAAGGAATTAATTAAGAGTTTTTTCAAAATTATTATTAATTACCGAAATAAAAAACTTTCTTTTAAATACGAATTATAAGCTTTAATAATTTTACCTTTTTAAATTTTTATAAATCTTTTTAATTAACGATAATTATAGTTAGTACAAGCGAATTATAAATAGTTTTTTCGAGCTTTAAATTATTTGTCTTTATAATAATATTTACTTTTTAAAAATTAGGATTAAAAATAACTTTTAATATCTTTAAGAAAGTTATTACTTTAAGTAAAATGAAGTATTATTAATTTAATTTTTTAATTTTACGATTTCGAATAAAAATTATTATTGCTCGTTTTAATATTTCATTAATTTATAAAAAAATTACGTTTTTAACGGTAATTACGCGTTATTACGAAAAGATTTAAACTTTATAAATATTTCTAATTACGTATTCCATAAGGTAACCGATATACGCCTTGAGATTTCTTTTTTTTAAAAATATTTTGCATTTAGGCCGCTAATTTTAGTAAACGTATAAGCTTTTAATTTGAAACATCCGATATTCGTTACGTTCGTTTTTAAATTTCTTTAAGAATAACTATTGTATTTTTCTTATTAATTATTTATTAAAAGCTTAAATAAGAGTTCTTTTTAGTTTAAAACGTCAAGGAATATACGGTTAGCAATATACGTAATTATTTTTATAATTTCCAGTTATACGTTAAAGAAAGTTGCTATCGATAATTAAATAACATATTTGTATAATAATTACTCCTGTAATACGTTTTTAAGGCTTATACACTTTTTAATATATAAAAGCGAAGATTTAGAAGTATTATTTATAATAAGAAATTATTTCCGAAATTTATTTCCGAAAAAATCTTCTCGTTTAATACAAATATCTTAATTTTAATATGGAATTATTTTTTAAACAAAATTATAACGTTTATTAAAACGGTAATAATGTGTTTTTTCTGTTTTAAAATATAATTAGATTTAAATTTAATAATTAAATAAGTAATAATTAACATTTTTGTATATTTATCAAAAATACCGTTTTATTCGAAAAAGCCAACGCATATCGGATTAGGAAAAAATAATTTTCCTTAATCAGTTATTTTTAAAATATTTTTTTCGCATTTATATAAACTGATAATTTTACTATTAAATTATTAAAAATAATTAATTTTTCACTTTAATAATTATTTATATTACCTTTTCGAAAACCCGTAAATTGAGATATACTACTTTTTGGTATTATAACGTAATATTTTTTTAAAAAAAACTTTAAATGTAGGCGAAAGTTATTATCGTAAAACTTTTGTTATAGATTTAGTTTTAATAATAGAAATATCTAAATTAAAGGCTCCGAAATGAACTTTTCGTTTTTATTTTTAAAAATAACTTTATTCTTAAAGTTGCTTTCTTTTTCCGGAATAATAACGATAAGCTTTTTTTTAACTATTATAAAAACTATTAAAACAATATATTTGTTGTTATTTTCTTCCGTTACTTTAACGTAGTATATAATAAGTTAATATTCGCTTTAATTAATTTTGCTTATTTTTATATTTATTACTTTATAATCTATAATGTCGGTTTTATAATTTTAATGAATTCTAATATAATAAAAAAACCTTGTATAAAATTAAATTAATATGTATATTAAATATATATACATAATTTTTTAAAAACAAGACCTTTTTTAAAAAAAATTAATAAATCTAATATTCCGAATATTTTCGCTTATAATTTTGAAATACTTTTTTCTAGTTGAAAACTTTTCGCTAACCTTTAATAAATATATATTAATAAAATTAACCTTACGATTTTCTATCTTAAAATCGAAATAAATATTTAAAAACGTAAACTTTTTAGTTTATATCCGGTAATAACGTTATTAACCTATGGATTTATTAAATAATTTATTTCGAAAAATATTAAAATCAACTACAAAAACTTATTATTATAAAGTTTTAACCGTATTTAATTATACGTTTCAAGTTTAAAATTTTTTTTCGAAATACGTTCGTTTACTTATTTCTTAATTCTAAAATTTTTAGTCCACTTATTAAGTTAAACCTTTTCGCCAATTTAAAATATTCCTTAAAAATATATACCATTTTATATAAACATTTTTATGTCAAATAATTATCCCGATTATTATTATTACTATTATTATGATTCCGGTTGTTATTTGTATTATTTAAAAAAATACCCGTTTAATTAAAAGTTTATCCGTTAAAAATAATATTAAACGTTTTCTATAAAAGTTGTTTAGTGGTAACGTCTTAAACTTTCCAGAATTTTATAAAGTTTCAAAATTATTTTACGAATTTCTATACGAATAATAATTTAACAAAGTTTTTGTTTTCGAATATAATATTTTTTACCATAACAATTTAAGTAATAAAAAAATTGAGCGAATAAACGTTAATAATTTTTAAAATATTAAAATGTCCATACTAACCTGCAACGGTAAAGATTTAAAACTTTTCGGCTTTAATATACGTTTTTTGATATATAAAATCTTAATTATTTATGTAGATTTTAGTAATCTTTAACGTTTACTTATATCGAACGTTAATTTTATAAATCTAAACATTATTATTAAATGTAATTTTTTAAAAATAATTAACTTATTTCAAACCGTACATTTTTTTAATATACTCAATAATATTCGGGATAAATTAATTAATTTTAGAACGTAATAATTTTTACGAAAACTTTTTTTATATAAGGAATAGAAATTATTTTTTATCATATAACTTTAACGTTTTCGACTATTTGGTATAATTAATCGAATTAAGCTTTAATTTATTAATAATTTTATTTTAGAAATATTAAATCTTAAAAACCGGTATAAATGATAAAGTTAATATTTAGGTTTCGTTAGAGTTAATATATTCTTATAATATGCCCCTTTCGTATTAACGTAAAATTCGGAAATATTATAGTTTTTAAAGGTCCTTTTTTAAAAAAGAAATTTAAGGGTTTGCTCTAAAAAGTAACTGTTAGGGTTTGTTAATTAAATAACTATGGTTTTAAAAGTGATACGTAAAAGATAAGTGGGTTAAGGTAATTAAAAACGTAAAGGCTAAATGTTAGATATCTTTAGTAAAAAAGCAGTAAGTATACCGTAAAAGCGATAACGAGGTTTCGAATAGCTTTAATAAAAGGCGTATAATAAGTATATTAAAGTACAGCTAGAAAAAAATACGGACCGGGCTTATAATTGCAAAACCCTATATTACGTACTGAAGTATATAACTGAAGAAGTGTATATATATCAAAGGTTGCATGACTTTTAAAAGGTTTTTATAGAAAGTGAGGGTGGTGAACTCTTCTTAAATAGACGTAGATATAGCTGTAGCTAAGAGAAAAAGAAACATTAGGTGTACGAAGGTATTCCGCTTTAGAAGCTGATTAAACAAAGCCAAGGCTTAGTTGTTTGATCGACTTCAGCTGGGTCTGACAGTAATGGAGGTCTTCAGTTAGATCCTGTTAGGATAAGGTTTTGTTGTCGTGAATATAAAGTCGATTTAGATCGATTTTTGACTTCCCTTGTTTCCTGATCAAGTTCTATTTGAAAACGAAATGGTATGAATCATCTTCGCTAGGTTATCTACGTAAAGCTGATATATGTAGTGGCCTAGAAGGATCAGTCAGCTTCCAGCTAACCGCTACATTGAACAGAGGCAAGCTTAACGGACAAGTGAATAGCTCTTATGGTTCCTACACCAACTAGACGCGTGAGAGTAGGAACCCGCCGTTCTGATGAGTTTGGAACAGCTGGCTGCCGTCGTACTTCAGTGAGATCCTTTTTAGTTTCTCTAAGGTGTCCGAACCGTAACCTGCGAGTGGGCTCTGGTTTCTCGCGCCATCGTTCATAAATAGGAACGGTAGAAAGAGTCCACGTTCCTGGCCGAGCTTTTTCCACTGCTCGACCGTATCTATCGAGACGGATCGCGCGGCATCGTCGTCTTCGTCTTTTACCCAATCGACAAGTGTTGTCCACCCTTTTTTAACGAAGTTAATCGCTACCCATGTGGTTGTGTGGGGGGAATACATTTGCTGGATCAACTCACATTGGTGTGTCTCCTGGGGGATACACATGGGGTTCCCGCCCCTGGCGATTCCTTGAGCTGCTAGGTTGCTGGGCACGTGTTGCAGGACGAACGTCTGGTTCGTACCAGTAGCTTTCTTGGCGTCGAGAGCTCTCTCTAACCAGAAACTATACACATCTTTATAGAGTTGCGCATCCACGCGCGAGCTAACACCTATGTAGTCATGTCTGGAGAGATTTAAGTAATTGCACTATCTGCCCAAGCTTGGATGAAGGGTACCGACCGTAAGTGCTCCGAGGGAATGAAAGCAGCGAGTGCCTCGTTTAGCAGGGCGAAAGTGCCATTGGTCGGGGGTATTATCAGCTGGAGCGGCTCTAGAGCCGAAAAGGGGGCAAAGGCGCTCGGCGTCTCACTTGCTGGTGCTGAATAGATTAACGCAATCACATGAGAATCCACGCCAAGGGCTAGGACCATGTTGGCCTTGAAATCACGGGAGCCTTCGCGCTGCTGCCACTGTGCAAACGTGTCGAGAACCTCGAATGCCTTGGCCGGGGAATACACCGCAACCTGGTACCAAATCTCATTGACGGGTACGGTGAAAAGGTCGAACCGGGTCACGATTCCAAAGTTTGGTCCGCCGCCTTTGAGGGCCCAAAACAGATCGTTATTTTCCTCCACATTGGCGTTGACAACGGTACCGTCCGCTAAAACGACCTGTGTGAACTTAGCGACAAACAGACCAGGAAGCCAAGGGACATATTACTGAGACCGTGTCGCACCTCAAAATTTTTCACGTTATCAGCAGCAGTCCCAAATTCTGGAGATAGATGGGAATAGCCGCCTACGGTGCGCGTTAGTTGAGAATAAATTGAGAGGGCTTGTATATGTTTCTAAGCTCTCACCTCCCAGAATGTAACCACCAACGCCGACAAGAGGGTTTCTTGCCCCGACGACGGTGGCGTTCTGGGCACCTAACTTCGCTACAACGTCGCCCCAGCGCCCTCCGGGACCCAGGCTGCAAACCGTCTTGTCGCTGGACAGGCTGACCTGATTGAGTCTCTGTAGGTCAAGGAGCATGCCATCTTGTCCCACGCTGGACCAGCCCGGATTAGGCGAATGACCGCCGCTCCGGACGGCAAATTTGATTTTGAAGTACCTTATGATCTTGATGCTTTTCGCTACGTCGTTTGTGTCGCGCGGTAGGATAATGCAATGCGGAGTGGAGACGCAGGTTAAGGACCTGTCACGGCAATAAAAAGTCAACATCGAGATACAGAACGAGAACCGGGAGGTAAAAGCAGAAAGAGCTATGAAGGTAAATAAGTGTAGGTTTCGACGATAGATAGAACACTACCAATTCTCATTGACCAGCGTCTGGTTGACGGGTGGGTTGTCCACCTGTTCGGCTCCGAGGGATTCCTGTGCTGCCTGGCAAGCAATATCTAGAATTTCCCTAGGAGAGCTTCCATAGCCGAGAGCCGTGTAGAACCTGCTCTTGAGGTCCCTCGATTGAGACTCAGACAAGCCAATGCTCGACGAGAAAGAGGAGAACTCTTCATCCATGTTGATTGACCCAGTGCAAACAGCGTTCCCGGGCATGGTAGGAGATATAGCAGTGGCAACAGCAATACCACTATGGAACCATTGCAGGGCTAATGATACGCCCAGAATTAGATTATTGTATTGGGGTACCATAGTGGGCAAATAAAAGGGCATATCCAAAAACTACAGTCAAAACCGCATCAATCACGCAAGAACAGTCGGAGTCCTATTTGTTGTTTTAACTAAACGATAACCTCACAGCAGAAGGTTGAAGCGAATGCTACGTGATGATGTAGGCTCCCCCTGCAGGTCTCGGCCCTAGCCTACCACTGAACTTTTCGGCGTTCGCATGTTGGTGCAAGGTATATCCGACCGGATCGTAAGCCTAAAGTGGATCATAACTATACGATCCTCACCTGACGCCCCATATACGGACTGGGGGCCACCCAGCACAAGATGTACCTCCCACCTAGACTAGGTATATAGGTAACGATGTCGGATTGAGGTGATTAAGTCCAGAAGGGTGTTGGGGGTAAGATTCCTCAAGAAGTACGTACATCCGCCTTGCTACATTATTCGTACCTACGGTATCGGGAGTTGATCCGCAGCGTCGTATTGACCATCAGCATGGCAGATATACGCACGTACACATAACACACACCAACATCTCTTGGGGATTGAATATTGTATTTGACTCAGACTAACACTTTGCTTCCATCATTTGCTGATATTTCTTGTCGTCTTTGCAATCCCCCTTTGAGCTCTGGTGACTGAACCTCCCCTGCGTACACCACCCGGAAACCCCTGCGCCGACATAATTTATCCCAGCATCGGTTCTACACGCTCAGCTTTTTGCCATTCCACTTAGTTTCGACGGTGATGGGCTCGAGCTCCCCTTCAGGCGAGCTCATTCCGCCTCCCGCAGAGCGCGATGACACTCACAAAGTCTACTCGATCGCTATTGCGTGTATTGTCCTCGGCGTTCTGGGAAGTGTCATTATTGGCACTCGCCTACGGTATCGCGTCCGGACAAAGACAATAGGCATAGACGATTATGCCATCATTCCATCATCTGTAAGGACCCACTTCGTTGGTTGTGTTCGTGGGCGAATTGCTCATTCAGTTGCACTTGCGACAGGTTCTGTACATCGGGTGGACCGTCCTTACTGTGTATTCACCCCTAGCCGCAGGGGTCGGTAAGCCACTCCACGAAATCACCCTGGCTGAGTACACGATATGGTTCCAGAGCATTATCGCGGCAACTTGGTTGTACCCGAGCATGTCCACCGGTATCCGTGTGTCCATCATTTTGTTCTACTACCGCATGTTTGCCAAAGGCCACGGAATGTCATTTACCTACGTCATTTGGGCCCTCCTAGGCCTTCAGGCAATATACGTCGTTGTGTTTTCCATCCTGCCGGCCTTCATCTGTCGGCCATTCCGGTACGCCTGGCTCCCGATAGAGCGAGCCCCATACTGTAGCTCTAATTACTGGAACGCCCTCGTGATCGCGCTCTACAGCGTCAGCCTAGCCTTTGATATCATCCTACTGTTCTTCCCGATCATCCCAGTGTCGAGGCTGCAGATGCCTCTGAGGAAACGTATCGGTGTTGGTGTCATGTTTGCGTTTGGGGCATCGTGAGTCTCGATTGTTTCACTTGAGCCACAAGCGGGCAAGATTATAGGGAAATGGAACTGACTAGACTCTTATCCCGATTAGTGCCAGCATCGCAGCCTCATACAAGCTCGCGGTCTATGTGGTGGATATGCCTCGAACCCAAACTCGGGATCCTGATTGTAAGTCGAACAGCCACGGACAAGTGCCCCATCATCCTTTCTTACTCAACCGGAGCGTGAAAGAATCCACGGGCTCATGACGCTATCATAGGGCTTAAATATCTGATGTCCCGCTACATTCCTGTGCAATTTGACAACTACGGTGTTACCGTTTGGATCCCGGGCCAGCTGGAGCCAACGCTTGCTCTCCTGGGTGCCTCGCTCCCGGCCATTTACCCTTTCTGTAAAACCATCATGGGCCGCTTCGCTATTAAGCTGTCTGGTGATAGAAGTTTCAACAGCTTCCATGCTCCCTTCAATTCAGAAGCGGGTCGCCAATGTGCTTCTAGGCCTGGCGAGGGGGGAAGATTAGGGGTCCCCGGCACATTTCACAAATTGAACGAGTCTCAAGTCGCACTTCAGCCGTTGGGTTCGCATCACAACTCTCATAATCCAAGAACTAACCTTCATAACTACGGTCCGGAGGCCAGATAGTGGCCTCTCTACTATCTTTTTACTTCTGAATACGCAAGAACGTGAGGCGAAGGCATATCTTGAGGATCATCAAACCTCGTGCGATTACATTTGGAGCCGTGGACATTCGAAGTGGAGTCTTCGAGGTTTGTCGTGGCAGGATAACACTTATCCTTTCGGTAGTTAAACAATTTCTAGCTTTGCTGGCCAGACGTAGAATCACTCTGACGGGAGCGACGAATGCTACAGCTACAATGTACTGGAAGTGTGCTGTAATTAATAGTAAAATATGGGCCGTATCACCATATTCTGAGACTCTACTCTTACATATTGCCATGTCCTCGTCCTTGTTGCGACGTTAACATAAATGCTGCGAGATAGGTAACTTAAAGAAGATGAACTAAGTCTGTGGACATGCCATTTTACGACATAGCTCAGTCATATCTCGCATAATGGAAAGAGGAGACTTCATCGCCCAACTTCAACTACGCAGTCTCCTACACTTGACATACGACCAAGAGTTTTCCATCACAGAACTAGGGAAGCCCTTCAGACAACCACCAGCTTAGTCTTTCTAGCCACCATATATCTGCCCTATACGCTTATAGAACACTAATAATAGGAGGCGTAGATCTCGTTATCGGCCTTGGGAGTGTCTATGGTGGGTCCTGCGTAACATAAGTATGCCTTCAGCTTCTGACACCAATAGGGAATCAGCCGTCGGGTCTCCAAGCTATTAAACCCCTTGTGACCAAGCGTACTTATGACGGTATTCCTCACTCTCCGGGTCAGGAACATAGCTTTCCCAGGCTGCGAATTCTGTTGTCCGCATAATCCCCGCCTCGTTACCAACGCCGACCTCCCGATGCAGAGACTCGTTCGAAGTCGCAATAGCCTCGCTATTAGCGGGTTTTTTCAAGCTTAGCTCGTCAATCCGTCGGTACGACGGGTCGTACCCTCTGCGGTCTTTTCCACCAGGCCACGAGGGTTCAGTGTTGTCCCGGGAGGCCTTCTGGGACGTCTTTCGTGAAGGAATGAGCAATGATATATGGGAGAGGAATTTGGGAACGTCTAATCCAGCGACGGCTTGTGGGAATGCCGGCACACAGAACACGAGCAACCCGCACAACATCTCCGCAGTGCCCAGAAACACTAGCGAAGGCAGGTTGTATGTCTGATCCAGTATGTTGGGGAGAGCGATTGTGGATGCAATTCGCACACACGCGATGATACAACAGCTGCGCCGGTTCCTTCTCAGTAATAGAGAGATTATGGTTCGGAAGCATGTGGTACTTACATCAAGCCGATGGCGAACACAAAAGACAATCCAATCTTCCTCTTCAGCGACAGGTTGAGGCCCCATATGATCTTTTGAGGGAGGATGAGGATAGTCACGTCAGAGACGAGATTCACGATGGTGCCGGCAAGGTAAAGATTATTCTCGTTGATGCAATGACCACCGACCATTGTCTTGTCCCATATCATCTGGCGCGGGATACAGGCAAGGTTGATCGCGATGGCCGATGCGCTGTAGAACAGGATATTCGTCCATAGGACGATTTGACTTGACCAGAAGAACCCATTACGGCTCCGTGTCGGGTTGAATATCCGAAGCCACTCTAGAAGAATGGCTGTTTTCAAACTGCCGATCATACCGTTGTAGCAATTTGAGGCTACATAAAAAGGCTACTTACGGTCAATAGTGAACCACATTGAAATATTCCAGTAAGCCTACTTCTTCCGCGAATGTCATGAAGAAGGGAATGGATACTCACATAAAGAATTCGTTCCATGTCTCTCACCCGAACGTTCCACTGATGAACGTAGAAGCCGGGAAACTCAAGCACCCGATAAGCGCAACTGAGATATCCTACATAGAGTGCCTATTGGGCCATGGTAAGCGAAGGCCTAAGACAGAAGCTGCATGAGGTAATCCATACGAATGCAATGATTCCAAAGCCTGCCATACCGGGTCAGAAAACCAGAGCAACAAATTCTGACCTACACAGCCCAAGTTACGTACCATCTTCGAGCCGAAGCTTCTTGACACGGAAAGCTTTGGCAAAGAGGCGAAGGAGAAGGGCTAAAGCGCCCACCGCCATCATTGCAGTAAGTACGCCATAACCCGAGCCATTACTTTTGGGTGGGTTGTCAAAATCGGGTGTGACGCCGATCGGAGGTGGGAGAGCTGGCCCGTTGAGTACTGCCTCCATGTCTGCAGGTGATGAAGAGGCGCTCATCTTGACTTGGCGGATCCGTGACTGTTAATGTGAGAAGAAAGAATTGGCATTGAACGGTAAGACTGTCTTACGTGGAGAGTGACTGAGAGATATTTTACTACCAAGGAGACGTTGCGCCAGTGTCACGCAGACTTAGGCGTACCTAGTTGAAAGCATATAAGGTAATAGATCACTACGGGAGGCGCATTCCGCTTTCCCTATGAGCTCTGCAGCTAAATTGGTACGGGGCCAATAGTAAGCAATGGGGGGACAGAAATGGAATTTCAACAGTAGACGCAGAACTTTCCAATTGCATTGCTCGATACGATGGCCCTATCCCTATGCAGGCTGACTATCCTGGAGTACTGGGGTCCCATGGCTGCTTGTTCTGACATGGTGGAGTGGGCGAGACGTTTCGTAGGCGCAAAGTTGTTGGTTGTGCAACCATCAAGACGTCGGCCCCGCGACCTCAAAGGACCCCTCAACTCAGGTCAAACTACACTTGAAAGGCTGTACTAGGGGTCATTGGCACATGCAGGTACGTAGTAGTCGTATCGGGCGCTAGGCGCCACCTCGCGTGTTCATAACGTGCCTATTATTCGCAGGGATAAATAGCAAATTGCTTACCGCCAAGGCAGCCTGCTTGCCTACAACGGACCGGATATGCGACGGCTAGGCTAATTGACCAACTATTAAACCTAAACGTACGGGTTTATGTTGGCAGGAGAATCGTGGGAATCTGAGCAAATGAAGATTGATAACTTAGTCACGTCTCGTAATACCAAGGATATCTTGGGTAACGAAGTTATATTGCAAGCTGCCGCTATCTAACTACGGAATCTAACGAGCGTACATATCCTAGTTCTGGCTTAACGGGCTCAAGCTGGCTCAATCTTCATTGCAGTGGCAGGTTGTCTTTGAGCCCTATGAGCTCCCTTGAGCCACTGTCCCGGCTCAACTGGCTCAAAGCGCCAAGCCCGTATTGACCCAACCAGACACACTGAGCTGGTTTGAGCCAGTCACGTGACGTTTGCCCAGGTCGGAGCTAACACCTGCGTCCTCCGACCGTTTCGGGAGAGCCAAGCTTGCTAGGTCATAACAAGATAGTAGCTTCGTTATTGGAGCTTTTGCACAAGTGGAACAATCTCGGGGTCCCGTGATCGTTCCACAAAGAATCCAGGATATGGGCAACGAGGGCAAGGCTGTCCAAGCAAATAACTCGTCGTATTTAGAGCTTTGCTAAATTCGTATTAGTGACATTAATTCTGTCATAGCCTAAAATGTCCGGTAAATTGATTTATAAACAGTTTTAGTTATACGACGAAACTATAGAAAGGCCTTAGGCCTTTTATTTCTATCTTTTAACTTCTTATTATACGACGCGTTAATAAATTTATTTAATTAAGCGCCTATTAACTCTTTATTAAATATAGTTAATAATAATAAATTATATGTATATCTAAAATAGTCGGTATATAAAGGAGCTAACAATAAAAACAAAAGAAAGTGTATCGAATAAAACACCTATGTAAATGATTACTACTTTGCTTGGCGTATATTTTTGATAGAATTTGCTCAAAACTTATTCTATGTTTAGTCCAAATAGTTTCTTCCCAGTAAACCTATCCCCAATCCTGACCTCCTATTCAAAAGCTGGATTCCTATAGAGGCGGTTAATTTGCTAATAGCTATTCTGGACGGGTGATGGCGATGCAGTCCTCTTGTTATAATGAATATCGACGGTCATAGACGCGCCGGCAGTTTGAATCCTCCTGGCATTAACCGCTGGAACACAAGATCCGGGTCGTATTTATTCTGCACCTCCCTCAGCTTCAATAGGCTATCCTCGCCGTAGCTGGCAATGACTTGCTGATCCCAGCTAGCATCATTCATGAAAAGATAAGGCAAATGACTTTGCTCTGCCTTCGACGCAGTAACCAATTCATCTAAGATGTCATGGCCGGCCGCATGTATTGTTCTGTCGTCTTCAGGCCACCACCAAGATAAAGCAGTGGCAAGCCAGGTTTGGTCTAACGCTTGAAGTCCTAAAGCGTTGCCGCCTCGAAGCCTTCCTATTTCCACTACCCTCGCGGATATCGGCTGTAGGGTAATTCCCATAAATCCTGCTGCCGAAGACTTAACGACATCTACTGACTCCGAGGTTGTGATGATTTCTCCAATCTTGTCGTAAAGAGACTGCTTGACCGCCAAGCTTGTAGTGAACCAGTCGAAGCTGCCGATGACCATTAGTACTATGTTTTTCCTCACAGTACAAAAAGACAAGCAACTTGCCGTTGTACTTCTGGTACTCCATATTCCACGAGGTACTCCGTGAAGGACTTAATAGCCGTGCTGTCTGAAATGGTGTTAATGGCGTAAAAGGGGGCAAAAACGGCGGGCTTCTCTTCTGGTTTCAGGTACACCATCGACAACCACACCCCTATGGTTGAGTTCGTCGGCGAAATTAGTATGATGAGATTGGCGTGCGGATCTTTAATAGGGGCTGATTGGTATTCGAAGTAGGCCGCCATGACCTCGGGCACCTGCTCAATGGCGTATGTCTTAATTCCACCCCAAACCTGAGCCAAAGGATATGTCATGAGGGTGACTTCAATTAAGATTCCTTTGCTGTTGGTCAGCCTATGGTTCACCTGTGTCAAATTCACTGGGGTGATGGGGCATTTCTTTTTCTTTTCCTATTGTTTCTTCTAAAGACCAAAGACTTACCAAAGTTATTACCCCCGCCTTTAAGGGCCCAAAACAAATCAGAATTCGCCTCGGAGTTGGCATCTACTAAAGAACCATCCGCGAGGACAACCTAATGCTCAGTTAGATCCGGTAGCACGGTTGAGCTTGTGTGATCGTACCCGGAAATTGACAGCATTATCGCATGCAAGGCCATAGAGGTCGGACAGCCAGGAGAGACCCCCTGTAGACGGTGTTAGCGACTGCTGAGGCACAGAAGTGGTCAACTTGCCGCCAAGGGTTAGACCTCCCACGCCAACATCCATAATCCTCCCCCCCACAGCAATGACTTGATGTTCCTGTAAGTGAGTATAGAGGTCACCCCAGGTGACCCCGGCGCCCACCACGACAACATTGTTGTCAGGATTGTAATCCATGAGGTTAAAATTGGACATATCAATCAGAACGCCGCCATCGATGCTGGCGAACCCCCGATGGGGAGAGTGGCCACCAGAGCGGACTGCAAAGCTCGCATTAGAGCCAACCAGCATGGGGACGACTTCTTGTAACTCCTCCACCCCTAGCGGATGGAAGATACAGGCAGGTACTCCCCATGCTGTCTGCACCCTGTCGGATCAGATAAGCCGACTGTTGGAGATTTTGTGAAACATGGTCCTCTAACCAGTTTTTTGTCCTCAAAGATTCATAGTCCGCCTCATCTTTGGTGAAGACAACATTTCCCATCATCAACTCTAGCTGAAGGCAAATTTCCTTAGCGCCTTGGACGGAAGGAGTGACAGTGGCATACGAAGGATGTATGCAGAGGCAAAACAGTAAACCGTGGAGACGCATGGCGAATGCTAGCATGGTGTTCGGCCTGAGTAACCGGTGAACAAAGGGTGTGATACAATTGCATCGTGGGTGCCAATTCCAACTCACCATTGTGTTGCTTATTTAAAATAGATTAATCTGTGGACTCTTCACGGTCGATTGCTCCGAACTGGATCGGTCTTAGCTGCAGGGGCCTTAAAAGTTTTAGCTAGGGCTCTAGCAAGTATCGGTATATAGCTATTCTGGACTTTCATGTACGTAGCACAGCCTTGTCCGACCTTAGCCATTCCCCGTCGGTGCCAGATGGATGATGAGCATGATTTCTGGCGTTCAGGTCTCGATGCAACCTAAGGATGTTATGGTAAGTCTCCTGACTGTAGGTAAAGTAGCAAAATTGAGAGCTAACTCCGATGACACACTGTCCGTACCGTTACTGCGGGAATATTGAAACAGAGCGCCTTGCAGTGTTGCACCACGCATTCATGGCAAATTGATGCATCGCTCTGCTTCTTGGTCCTTCTTAGCGTGTTTAGCTTATTATGCTTTAATTGCCGGTCCCATAGTTCTTAGATTACACTGCAGATTAGGACCGTAGACGTAACATAGCGTGCAAGAAACTGGGCCGTGGTTTTGGGGGGTTGTGGAGGCGCCGGGCTGTGCTTAGGGCTTTTACTTGTCGTGCATATCCAGTTGGTTTGTATGCATGGCATTAAGGACCTTCCCTATCAAGAAGGTTAACTGGACAGCAAAGCATCGGACATCCTTCTATGTTACCCTGTGGTGGACGGTTCTTCGGCGCCAGTCACATAAAATGAGCCATCCTATTGGAGCTATATTTTATTTTTCTTAAATAAGTTAACAGCTGCCCACTGTCATGCAAGGAGAAAGCGACCTACCATACTACCTATATGTAAAATGGTCAACGTTTGGCTGCGTTTTTTTTAATTAATTATCATTATTAAATATGTTTCGTTTTTTTTCCGTATATGGTTATAACCTGGCGTCTCGTAATAATAAAAATAATAATGTCGTACCGAAATTGAAATTTAAGAAGTTTAAAAAAGTGAAAAAAGAGTAAAACTAATTAACTAACGAGAAATTAAGTAACTTTTTTATTTAGCACTATAATATATCGCATTTTATATAATATTAAAAGCAATAAGCATGTTGTTGTAATGTAAACGTAAATTAAAAAATTGTAAAAGCTATACAAATTAAGTTGTTTCAAGTTAGTGAAGGCATTGAAGGCAAATGGGAGGGGCTCTTACAGGCTACTCGGAAACTGACAGCTGTCAAGGTGATTAGGCAAGATAAAATATAGCCCCAATAGGATGGCTCCATAAAATGGCAGGGCGGATACTTCAATCTTGGCACTGGACAACAAATTCGATAGATAGCTTGCCATGGCTTGTGATTGAAGATTTGTGCGAAGGGTAAGGCCGGCATTAACGCTTCAAGGAGGCTACCCACAGTGTATTAGCACAATAATGGAGAGCCATCCTATCCGGGCTATATTTTATTTTTCCTAAATAAGTTGACAGCTGCCAGCTTCCCTCTAGGTGGAAGGAGACACACCCTGCCACCCAAATGCAAAACGCTAACGTTTTAGGTGTGATTTTCAATTGATTATCATTATCAAATCATTTTGTTTCTTTTCGCACTTACGTACAACCTGGCGTATCGTAATAACAACGAAAACAACACCACGTCGCTGCGCCTACGGAGCTCCCTTTTAGGGCACGCCTTTCTGTTGATTAGTATAGCATGGTACACTTTCTTTTGCCGCCCGAAAGCGGTTTTGATAATGGCGAGGGCTGCGATATTATTATCGAGTTAGTGGCTTGCCTAAATCGCTTCGCGTTCGCTTACAGATATCAATTTGTAAAACGTAACGGAACGAACTTTCGCAATGGGATATATACTAGATATTACGTTTACCACGACCGCGGTACGGTACGCCCAAACGAGGGCTTCTATATATTATTATGGTGCGTCGCACTTTATATAATGTCAAAAAGTAACAGATACCTATGTTGTTAAAGTGTTAGTATCAATTGAAAACGGTGTAAATCACATACAAAATCAGGTGTATCAGACGGGTGTACGCATTGAGGGGGTATGGGTGGGTCTCTACAGGCTACTTGGAAGTTGACAGCTGTTAACTTGTTTAGGAAAAATAGAATATAGCCCGGATAGGATGGCTCATAATGGAACACTAAAAGGCATTCTATGACGGTAAGCAACATGTTTTAAGAGAAGTAAATCATGCCTAGTTAACGTATATAAGCAAGCTGCAAGCTGCGCACGGCGATAACCGCCTTATTTTTCTAACTCCGATAAGTTTTAGGATTACTACATCGTATAAAAGTTGATAAACTTTAATATAAAAGTATATTTATAATAGTTTATGCAAGATAGGGATAGGTTCAAGCCATATTTTCCAGGCTGAGCCAAATACACAGAAAATCTGTTATGGCCGCACCACACCATTCCGCTACCGGGGCAAAATATCGGTGAATGATCGCAATTGTGGCAATCATCCTGGTGCTTACAGCTGTATAAGAGCTCTTACGGTGGACAAGGCCGTAACATTTTAGATAATTAAAGAAAAGTTAAAGAGAATGATTTATACGGAAGTCGGAAGGTCGAAGTGGTGGATATGTAGCTGTGGGCGATTCGCGTTATTATCGCACCTATAGTGTAGCAATGCGGACATTGTTGATTTAACGAGTTTAATCTTTTATCGCGTCTGTGGCAGTTCTGAGATTGCAATTCGTAAATCACAACACAACTTGTACAAGAACCAGCGGCGCACCACCTACGCTGCAGTTCCTTGCACTTCAAACCATCTTACGAAATAGGCACCTTCAGGAACAGTACGTCGCCCATGCGTTTTGAACCTCGACGCCTTCGAAGTAAATCGCCCATTGAGCAAGATCACTACAACAAAGCAGGCGAAAAAAAAAAAAATGGAGTACTCAAATTCAGACCAAGTCATCGAGGTGTAAGTAACGTCTGTCAGCCTTCCCTTCTGTCATCCGCACACTGTAGTTGACCGCCGATAGCCTCAATGGCGCGGTGAGTACCCGTGTTATTCACCACCCAGAACGGTCCTTCGCATTCGAAGTCACGCTGGACCTTGTGAAAGGTGCCGCATTCTTCTCGCAGAAGCCTCCGCTTCATTTTCATGCAAATCAAGACGAATACATCCAAGCGCTCGAGGGTAAGACCGGTCTCGAGGTGGAAGGGCACGAGGTCGTGCTCATGCCCGGTGAGCCCGAGTATTGCATCAAGGCATGGGCGAATCATCGTTCATATCCTCTTTCGCAGTCATTTCAGAATGGACAAAGCAAGGTGAAGTTTCTTCTATCGGCGGAGAAAACGTTCGAACCTTTCCAGTTAAACACCCTTTTCTTTGAAAATTGGTACAGGTATCAGGAGAAGGTGGCAGAGACAGGTGGGAAGATTGATTTTATCCAAGTTTTGAGTGTGAGTCCATCCGCACTTCACTTCCCCCAGCGATGATGTGGTTAGATAATATGGAGGCGTGGCTTATGACCATAGACATTCGACGCAGGAGGGACCTATGTCTCGCTTCCGTCTTGGGTGCCCTTTTCCCAGCGGATCTCACAGATCATGGGCATAGTCTTGGGCAGGTGGCTAGGCGGTCTGCTGGGGTATCAACCTTTTCACCGAGAATGGTCGACAGACTGGGAGCTCGCGTGTAAACAGATGAGCTCTTCTATTTTCCAGAGACGGTTTACACGCACCGCGAAGACAGATTAGTTACAGTATTACTACGACGCAATTACGGCGACATAGACCACTCTATATGTGGCATCTTGAGTATTCTCCCGTGGACGCGGGATCTGGCCGAAGGAGCTACCTGGAATAGTTTATCAACCTTCGTTAAATGATACAACTTGTAAGCGCTCCCAGCTCTCGCGACTATGACCGAACCTCTTGTGATAAACAGAGTGCTAGAGTTCTTCCACGCTCAGTGAGCAGACAAGCTGCAGTGGAGCAGCACATACTCAGCCAACTGGCCACCTGAGATGGATAATCCGGTGAACCAAAAGCCGCACGAAAACCACCACCAGCAGCTCACCTCATCTTGTAGCTGGACGTTGGCGACCATACTGCCCAGCGACGATAAGCAGCCGCCAACAGTAATGACATAATAGGTAAGCCCCATGGACGTCAGCTGTCCGTAGGCGACAAGCGAGGCGAGCGTAAAGAAAAGAAGGATCCACAGGAATGACTTCGTGCGGTTCTCGAACAATACCGCTGTACTTTTGACCCCGAACTTGACGTCGTCTTTGAGATCTTGGTAAGCGTATATAGTATCATAAATCGTAGTCCAGAGAACGGACACGAGAACTAGGCATAAAGCACCCTTATCCCTCCATGGTTCGTTGGCTCCCATGGCGGCCGACCCCACAATAATTCCCCATGCCAAGCAGAACCCGAGTACGACTTGAGGAAAATATGTATGTCTCTTGGCCCATGGATAGTACGTCGTCCCGATAATGGTTGGAAGCGTCATGAGTGCGGTTGTGGATGGGAAGAGAATAAGGAATGAGGATGCGCCGCATGCCTGAGAAAGGGTAAAGATAAACGCTGCTCGTGGTGATATGGCGCCCCTCACGATAGGCCGATTTTTCGTCCTCGCGATCTGTCTGTCGATGGGCGCATCGATGAGATCGTTCCACGCGTGAGCAGCATTGGAAAAGAAAAAGGACCCGCCCAACAGAAGGGCGCTCGCGAGTAAAATTTGGGAGGGAGATTTCTGGTAAACGTTCGCAGCGTGTAGGACGCCGAAAAGATGAGGTAGATATATTAAGAACAGGGCAGCTGGAGGGCTAAGACGAGCGAGTTGAACAAAGGGAATCCAGGAGCGAGGAAGTAAATTCACCCAGCCTCCCGCGTGGATTCCGCCATACTGCTGCGATATAGATTGCTCTGCTTCATTGCTTTTGGCAGATGGCGCGATAGGCCCTCGAGACTTTTCCATTTGTGGAACTGAAGCGGTTTAGACAAATAAACTTGGAGATACTACTTCGATAGATGGGAACAAGAACTCTTCCTTCATATTATAAAGACTACTGTCCGCCGGAAGGCCAAAACTGCTGCCAAGCTAGCTGCTACAGTGAGTTGTCTTACGATGTGAGATTTAAGACGTAATAGTGTCCCGCCATAGCGTGGGGCCTCACATTTTTCGGCGCTCCAGTCTGAGATATAAGGAAGTTGTCCTTTTGGCGAATAAGAAGAGGTCTTTATAACTCATAGAAATTAACTAAAAGCGTAACCTTTTATAGAAAAGTCATTAAAGATCATATTTGAAAACAGAAAAGCCTATAAAATGCTTTATAAGTGAGTTACAGGTTGTGACGGCTAGGCTAATTAACCAACTATTAAACCTAAGTCGACGGGTTTATGTTAGAAAAGTACTATGAGAAACTAAGCAATAAGGTAACTTAATTACGTCTCGTAATATTAAGGGTATCTTAGGTAACGAAGTTATATTACAAGCTGGTATTAGCTAATTATGAATTTAACGAATATATATATATAGCGGGTAAATTGAAACGGATATCCTAATTTAAGCAAATCTTTTTAGTGGATTAAAATAAATATCCCAATCCAAGCAAATCTTTTTAATAAATTAAGATGGATATCCCAATCCAAGTAAATCCTTTTTACGTAATTCGACCCATTTAGGTCCTATTTTCGGTTTTTTATCAAGCGACCGCTTTCGAAATCCGAATATGTTATATCATAATACGATCTCTTTTTTTCAAAATTTTCGTCCCGAAAATTTTTTCGTAAGTACAGATTCGTTCCTATCATGTTTAGTTACGTAGCTAACGTTAAACCTCGTTATCGTTTTAATTTAAAAAAAACGGGGTTTTTCTTGCTAATTATATTATTATATTCGGTTTTAAAATGATACCGTATATTTCTTATTCCGAAAAAAGTTTTCGATATATTATAATTGAGGACTTTAAACGTTATAAGTAATACGTTCATTATTTATATCGTCGTTATAACGGGTTAGCGGTTTTTTTAGCTTTTTAAAAAATATAAGCCGTATTAAGAATTATTTTAACCGCGAGGAATAGTTTACGCAAAAACGTTTTTTTTAGCTTCGCGAAGATATTACGAACAAAATGTTCGAAATTTCCGAATAAATTTCCTAACTTTTTCGTATAGAAAAATAATAAATAATGTTACGCGAAAAAGGTGTTAAATTAATTCGTTAAGGAGTGGAAAATTTAAATAAATTGGCAGATTAGGAAAGGGCTAAGGAATAATATCGTCTAAAATTAAAGCTTAAAGCTGCTATGTTTATGGGTTTACCTGCTGATAATTCTTTTGGTTATTTTTTTATTAATAGTTTGGATTAGGACGTTATTTTTAATATTTCTTCCGCTGGTGAAAGTTTTTTAACAACTGCTGGGCGTATATAAGATTTTTTACAGGTTCCCAGAAAGTTTCCGAATTTGGATAGTTTTTCCACTTAACTAGATATTACGTAAATTTATTAACTTTTCGTACATCCAGGATTTTTTCTGCCTTATATTCTTATTTATCCTTTATTTTCGCCTTATTTTATTTAGTACGTATTTTAATATTGTCCGTAATTAACTTAAGTAAAGATACGTGAAAAATCGGATGGAATTTAATTTTAGGCGGTAATTTCAATTAATAATTATTTTCTAAAATTTTTTTGATAATTTTATAAGGACCGATATACTTAAAGTTAAACTTTTTGTTTAGACGTTTTATTTGTATATTTTTGGTGGTTAAGTAAACTATCTTTTTTTTCGAAAAAGTTAATCTTTTTAACCGTTTTTGGTTTTAGTATTTTCTTATTTAGTTTCGTACGAATTCGAATTTTATTTTTATTTCCTGATGCAGTTGTTTAAGTTGTTTTGATATAAAGATTGCTTTTACATTAAATAGTTTTTCTTTTTATGCTTTTTTATAAATTTTTGGGGTAAACTCAAAATTAGTTATAGATAATGTTATTTTAATACTTTTATGGTAACTAGTATTATAGGTTATTTAAGTTACTAGTAGTTTTTTAACCTAATTATTTTATTCGTAATTAATATAATATCGTAACTATATTTTAAATGTTTAGTTTTATCGTTTTGTTTAATTATCCGTTTATAGTTAGACTGCGCTAAATAATTTATAGTTTAAACTTACTTGTGTTATTCAGATTTGCTAGAACTTAAAGGCAAATATTATTCCTTTATTTAACACAATTTCGTAGGGTAATCCGTATATACTAAAAATATTTCTAAAAAAGATATATATTATTTGTTTGGCGTTTATGTTTTCGTTATAAAGTAAAAAATAAGAAAATTTTATAAATCGATCGATAATTACAAAAATGCTATTATAATATATGCCCGTAATAGGGTTTTTTTAATAAAAAAAACTTGGTAATAAAATTTATAATAATAAAACCTACGGTTGTTCTGCTATTGGTAACGGTTATAACTTTCTATATAACTTATATCGTCGTGGTTTTGCTTTAGCGCAAATGTTATATTGGTTTTTGATTTTTTAGATTGTATTTTTTATTTTGGGAAATTTATACGGATGTTAAAGGCGTTTTAAGGTTTTATAAATTCCTGGATATCTATATAACGGGTATTCGTATATCTTTCATATTAGGTCCTCCCGGTATTTTTCTAGAACCTGTAATTTGTTTATTTTGTCGGGTAAACTATCGTTATATGTTTTAATTTTTTAGTATATATCCTAAGATGTTGCTCGTATCGCCGCAATTTGCTACCGGCGTAAGTATTTTTTTACGGTAATGTCAAAAATTACGTAATTAATGTTTATTACTTTTTTTTCGAAATTTAATCGTTTGTTAAATATATCGGTTTTATTATTTTTTAAGCTTTTGCAATAAATAATAATAAAATCGTATTTCGTTAATTTTTTTACATAACGAAATTATCGTATTATAAGTTTTTTAGTCGTAATAAATTAAGTAAGATTTTTATAATTCGTATAAATTTTAACCTAATATTAGTTATTTTTAAAAAAAATTTAAACTTACGAAATATTTTAATAATAGCCAAAAATTTTTTATTAAAAATAACATATCGTAATTTAAATTTTTGTAACTTATACGAAAAAAAAATAATAAGATATAATACGTCTTAATTATTTCGTTATCCGATTATTGCGCTTAAAGTATAATTTAACGTATCGGTTTTTAGTTCTATAAAACGGTTGGAATTGTATATAATTAATATTAATTAATTTATAATAACTTTCTTAACTTATTAAAAAGTTTTTTCCGTTTTCGACGTTTATTAGAATTTTTTCCTTTTTTTAGTAAATTTGTTTAAAGGTATGGTTGTCCGGTTAAAGTTTTTAATAAATTTGCGATAATAATTAGCAAATCTGAAAAAAGTTTATATTTTCTTAATTATAATGAGCGCTGCTTAATTTCGTATTGTAGTAATTTTTTTAAGGTTCATTTTAATATATCCAAAAATAATAATATGGCTTAAATATTTAACTTTTTACGTCTAGAATTAACTTTTTTTACGTTAATTAGTAAGTTAACGTTTTATAATAATTATAATATTTTGTAAACGTATTTTTCGTATTATTTTTTAATTTCCGAAAAAATAAGGATATTATTAAGGTAATATATTATAAAAATATTAAGGTATTCCTAAAAACGTAATTAATTATACGTTAAAAAATAACGGATACGTTAGTAAATCCCATAAGGGTAACAAGGTACTCGTAAAAGCCGTACTTGGTTCGGAATGTTGTTTTTTACTTATAGCCTTTTTTAATTCGAATTAGGTTATACCCATTTTTAAAATCGAAAGCAGTAAATTATTACGTTTTATGGAAGCGATTTTTTATTTCGTTAATAAAAAGTAACGGCATTCGATCTTTAACAGTGATACTATTAAGCTGTTGGTAATTTATAATTAGTTGTAATTTTCCGTTCTTTTTAAATACAAAAAATATGAGGTACCTAGCTAGTAATTTTAATAATCGAATTTATTTTTTTTTAAGTTGGTCTTTTAGATATTCGCGAAATATATGTAATTTTACTTTATTTAAGTTATAAATAGGATAAAATTTGGTTAATGTTTTTTTTAAAGCGATTTTATAATTTTATTCGTTATGTTTTAGTAATTTTATTTCGAATTTTTTTTAAAATAAGCGTTTATATTTATAATATTACGGTAATACATTAATTAATTTTTTTTCGTTTATCGAGTTATTATTATAAATCGTTATTTAATTATTATAATTTTGCTTTGATAATAATAACGATACGTCGTATTTGTTTATGATACTTATTTTTTTTTATCATATTCTTATAAGTAATAAGGTTTTTATTTTATCCTTATGCCGGCATTTGTCGTTATTTTCAATCGAATATTAAAATTTTTATTTTTTTTTAATTATTTGTTATTAGGTTATGAAACGAACTTTACCTAATTAATAATTTAATCGATCAAAAGGTTATATTAACGTAATTATGTTATTTTTAAAACTATATCGTAATTCTTTAGCGGTATAATATCGAAATTAATTATTATATATTTTTTTAGTGCAAAAATATCGAAATAATTAATTTCGTATATAGTTTTTCCGTTATCGTAAAAAGAAGATTAACCTTCGACGGTATTCGCGATATAAAAGTTTTTCTTAAATTTTTATAGTAATTTAAATCGGTTACTTATTTTAGGTATAATGTAATTACCTTTTAAATCTCCGTTATTTACTATAACGGTATATTAATATGTTTTAATTCGTATTTTCAGAAAAATGGGATATTCGTTATTTTTTATTATTATTAAAACCTTTTTTGGGAATTTTTGCTAACTTCTTAGGATTTCGCCAGCTTGCGGCCCTTTTATAAGTAATTTCCGTCGTTTAGGTATTATTTAAATTAATGTATTTTTCTTCCGAAATCGTCCGTTTAGTTCCGTAATTATTTAATGGTATATCGTTATTGCTTTACTTATTTTTGCAATTAATTAATACGTATTACATATTTATTTATTTCCGTATTAAGTTATGTTATCCGGATTTTTTATAGTTCGATTATTTCTTTTAATCGGAGTAATTTTTTTTATTTGTTATCGTATTTTTTGATTTCATTAAGTAAATTATTTTTCTATAATATTAACGGCGTTCTATATAAGGATATTTTCGTTATTTCCTCATAGTTTTTTGGTAAGTTAAGTAAATTTCGTTAAAATTCCCTTTTTTCCTTTAAAATTTGTAGTAATAATTATTTTAAGATAAAGGTCGGCAATTTATTATCGGATAACCAAGTTAAGTCCTTCCAAAGTTGTTTCGTTTTTTGGATTATAGGTATACTATTTATAATAATAGAAAAAGTCTCGTTATGGGTATTATTTTTCTAGAGGCCAGCTTTATAGAGTGGTTTTTAAGTCGATCTTTTCTTTAAAGTAAATAATATAAAGGTGTTAGTATTATTATTCGTTATATTTGTTTCTCCCTATTCTATTTAGAAAGCCTAATCCTTTTTTAGCTATCCGTATAATACGTTTCTTAATAAACCGTTTTTATTCCTTATAATTAAAATGTTATTACCGTTAACATAAAAACGTATATTTTCGTCTATATTAATTTGGGGTTCCTAAATAAACTGCTTTTGTTTATCCTTAATATTCCTTTAGTTATTCCTTTATTATCCAAAATAATCGTCGTTAATATCTTTTTTATTAGGTAGGTAAAACGGGTTATTTAAAATATTATTATATTCCGGTTTGAGAAAATCTCTTAACCTCCTTTTATCCTTGTTTTAATTCTTATTTAAAAGGTTTTACGAAACCATTTTTTCGGCGTATCATGGCGAAAGTTTTTCCCCTATTATTATTAGATAATTATCCCGCAAGTATTAAAGTTTATGGTTTATCTTATCGTAATTTTTTGGCTAACTTACATTTAAGGGCTTTATGTTTTATCTTGCCGCAATTTTAACATTTGATACGTCGTTTATTTTGTCGTTAAATTATATTAATCTCTATAAGCTTAAATTTTATTCTATAAGATATATTCTACCGCCGGGATACGTTAATGTTGATGTTATAACGCGGTTTATCGTTATATCTTTTTTTAACGTTACGAATTCGCCAGGTATATTATCGGTCGTTGATTTTTATTGCTATTACGATATAATCGGTTAAGTATTGTGGTCGATTTTTTTTGAACAATTTCTCTTGGACCTTTTTTTTTAGGCTGTCAAAAAATCGAGCTATTAATGTTTTTTATCCTTAATTAAGTTTTGAAAAAAGTTAAATCAATTCGTTGCCATAACTGGAGGTAAATTTTTCTATCGTAACTGCTAAATCTTAATTTTTGCTTTTGTTTTTTCGTTTACGACCCCAAAGGCCTTCAAAAGAGCTTATTCGAACTTTTTATAGTTACCATAAACCTATATTACTTCCGGGTTTTACTGCTCCAAAGGTACCGTAATATACTTTCTTATAACGGGTTCGAACTAGGTAACGACATAACCTGAAAGTCGTCCGGCTGCAAATTTAACTCGCGAAGTAAATATAATAAGTTAAATTGGGAAATACCCAAAATAACATCGATATTAAATAAGGAACAATTTTAATTTAGTAAATATCTTATCAAAAAGTTTAAGTTTAGAAGGTTTTAATATTTTCCCTAGCTTTTTACTAAGTGTTATTAAAATAAGTTAACCCATACCCGTTAATTTTTTACCAGGTATTTATCGTACTTATTTAAAAAATATCCGAATAGTTTAAAAAATTAAAGTAAGTTCCGAATTATTTCGCTTAAATTCACCGATACGTTAATTTATAAAGTTTAACCGTCGAAAGACTTTTTTTTTAATTAAAGAAAGCGATTATTTTTTCTCGTTTAAGTTTATATTATTATCTTTAGGGACTTTATAAATGTGTTATTTACTAATAAACATATTGTTAAAATATTGCTTAAAGTTTAACGGTATTATTAAATAAAAACTTGCAACGTATAACGGTTAAGCTAATTAAATAATTATTAAATTTAAGTCGACGAGTTTATATTAACAAAATACTGTAAGAAATTAAATAATAAGGTAATTTAATTACATTTCGTAATATTAAAAGTATTTTAAATAACGAAGTTATATTGCAAACTGGTATTAGTTAATTATAAATTTAACGAACATATATATATAGCAAGTGGATTAAGATAGATATCTTAAATTAAGCAAATCCTTTTAATGGATTAAAATGGATATCCTAATTTAAGCAAATCCTTTTAATGGATTAAGATGGATATCTTAATTTAAGCAAATCCTTTTTACGTGATTTCACCCACTTGGGTCCTGTTTTCGGTCTTTTGCCAAGCGACCGCTTCCGAGGTCCGAACATGTTGTGTCATAACACAGGTATAAAAGAATAACGCATTTAAATTTTTTATATACTAAGTCTCAAACCGAAAAAGATTACAAAATATACGTAACTTATATAACTAATTAAGTTGTTTTCAACGTTAAAAATTATATATTTTAATGGTATTAATATATATGTTACTTGTTTGATTTTATTTTTTATTTTATTAGTTAGTGTATTAGCTTTATAAAATTGTAATTAATAATAAGCGGCGTATATAAATTAATATTGCTTAATATAAATATATATTTTAAATTTTACTTTGTTAGTATTTTTGTGTATCTTTAGTTAAATAAATTAATAAGTAATAAAACTAATTATAAACTTTAAACTGTTTTATAAAGTGAATATTTTATATCTTGTCGAATTAAACATATAAAATAATTTTTACTTTACATCGATGGCCTATAAATTCTGTATATTTTCCCATGTAGAATATATTTCTCGGCTTGTATCTAAATATCAAGGATACTATTAATTTTACACGTTGGGGTCTCGCAAAATACAGTATTTTATGTGATATTATACCGCCCGAAATTATACTGTACCAATAACCCTAGCACCTATTGTATTACAGATGTCTCTTCTCTAATCATCGTAAAATCAAAACAGAGTACTACGGTGTTATGGGTAACTTTAATCACACTGTGAGGTATGTGGGCTAGAAGACCCATTGATACTAAGCGCCCTTGGATCAGTGTATTGTAATTCTTCGAAAGTACCTATAGTTGACCTATGGAAAGGCTACACTTAATTTGGGTAGCCTGGCTACTAGCGCGGTCCACTGGTACCTGACAGTGTGTTAAGTATTTTGCCTGATACCGTAGTAATAATCTCAATTCCTGCACCCCTTCCCGGTCTGACTGGATGAGCAACAGCGACCTGTCATTAGTTCGGAATACTGTTTACTTCCGTGAAATCCCCCAGAATGAGCAACTGGCTCGTGTACTTGGGGTTGCATTAGCTGATGTACCATGGCTCACATATATGCACTTGTGGCAGATAACGTTCTTGATGGCTTTTTTCGTGCTATGCATGCGGAGTCAAGGAGGCTACCAATGACACACTCGTTTTCGAACTTCGCCAGGGTTCCCACCAGTACTATACGGAGCTAACGTTGCGGCATCCAACACGTTACCTTAGCAGGCCGGTCAGTCAGGAGAGAGTTGCCATAACTTGGAGAAGCCAGAATAGAGCCGGGATAGAGCCGGGTACGGCATCGTTGCTGTCCCTAGGCCACAACCCATTTAGGCACTCTGATTCGTGGTAGTGGGCATGATATTAAATGGCGGTGCCGCTGGTGTTACCATCGTAAGGCTCGCTACTACTTCGGTGCATAAGATACATGTACCTCTGAGGTGATAGTGATATTGGAATGCTGTCGTGCGGGCACAACACAGACGGACGCATTAAAGAAGGATTAGAACCGTGTACTGTTACATTATAGGATCAGCGGAGCCTGACTACAAACCAACAGCATCTGGAACACGCATGCACAGACCCCCGGGATAGCCCATGCTGACGTACAGCATCCACATCATGAGTTCCATGATTACATTGAGTGATTTCGCCAAGAGGCGCTAATATGACGCAGTTGGCTTACGGCCCGGCCGGCTCAGGTGGATGCCAATGCAATTGGCGCACAGCAGGAGTGAGGTTGCGCCAAGTGCGCCAATTTCCTTGTCACCCGCCTGCGGCTATGCCCTCAAAGATAAGAGGCTCAACGGAATTATGGGGACCATGTGGATAGCCGCCGGCGTTCCAGCCGATCAAGTTAATGAGCCTTATGGGTGGGTCCTCCTTGGCACGAAAGGATTCGGCCAACAGGGGCGGCATTACCAGAGTCGTTTCCAACGGATCTTCATATCTCTATCCGGGGGCATGGCCGCAGCCCCCGCGTATCTTTGATCGTTTTGAGGAGGCCGGTCAGATTCTGACCCGTCCATATGAGTCCATCCGGCGAACTCAATGTCAAACTTCGCAAGTATAATGGCAACCGCCATCATGATCTCGCGTTTCGCAAAGTGTCGGCCAGGGCATAGAGCGTAACCACCGCCTACTCAATCAGTGCTCCATTATCTAGCACCGGGGGGGGGGGGGGCGCAATGTGCGGAGAACTTCGTCGTGCAACGGGACACATACCATACGGGAAGAAGGATGTCGCACGGGCCTTCATGGAGAATTCAGGCTGCCGGATAGCGTTCCCCGCCTCATCCAACCTATTCACATATTCCAAATGACGGTCTGCCCAGAACTCGGACGCTGGATGTCCCGGGACACCCCAGTCGGACTCATCGTAGTGAGCGATTTGGGATGGCGCTTGCAACAGCGTTCCCTTGGCGATGCGATGCCCATCGATCCATATGTCTTGCTGGACCTCGCGAGTCACGTTGAAGGAAATGTGCATACGCAGGACTTCGGTGTACACTGACAGGAAACGAGGTAGCGATAGGAGTTTGTGCACGTCAAGACGATGCTCACCCGTCGCTTGGTCGACAGTAGAAGCCTGTAATACCTCAGCCCGCACTACTCGCAATAGCGGCGGATCTTTGATTAGTTCCATCAAAATCCATGCTGTGATAGGTAGCGTATTCCCATTAAGTCTCGTCTGGGTGTCAGCTTGTAAAACACTACCCTCTACCTGAGATCGCATGGATAGGTACTCACCCAAACAGAGTAGCCGTAGTGTGCCCGCTAGCAGTCCGGTTTGAGAAACCAGACTGCCTGAGCCATTTCGCAATCTCACGGGAGAAACGGGAACCCCAGTGCGGATCCCAATCCGAGCCAGCCTCCGGGCCATTCCAGTCAAAATTCTGCCACGCGGATTCCACGTGCCTATGTACCATCCCGTGCAAACGCTCTCGGATCTGCCAGGGCCTACGTCTGATAAACCTGGGGAAGCCCCAGACGAGGATACCGGCGACCTCGTCGAACTCCCAGTAGCATTTGATAAGGTCCGGGTTTAGTTCCAGAATGCGGGAGCCGAACATCGACTTCACCGCGCTCTCAGCCATATCGGATTTGAGAAGATCGAAAAGCGCGACAATAGCCCATTCCGATAGAGGCTGCTGGTCAAGGCGTTGAGAAAAGAAATGGTAGAACGTGTCTGCTAGAATCCCAGTGTACTTCGTGCTACTAAGGTACTCGGCGTAGATCTGGTGATGGTTGTACCAATGCCTTTGATCTTGAGGTATGTCGGCCCCGGGTAATGGCATTTTCTGCCGGCCGGATTTATCATTCTCGAACATTTTGATCTCATCCTTAGGCATGCCCCAATGTGACGCCATGAGTAAGATATGGAACATATTCGGATCCACAACATGTGGTGGGCCGAACAAAAGTTGTGTATTCTTCGCCCCGGACACGAGGTATACAGTCTTGTACCCAAGTCGAAATCGAACAATGCCACTTTCGCGCAATGCCTTGCTATGATAACCGCATTGTTAACTACCAACCCACTGGGCTTTTCCAAGAAGCAAGCTTACGTTGCTCGGTTCAAGAATCTCCCCATGTCCGCCAAGTACTCATATGTGTTCGACACGAAAGGAATGGTTTCTTTGAGCCGAGGTGGCCCAGTTTGGTCTTTCTCCGACATAAGGAATATTAGAATGATGGCCAGGACAAGAGAGAGAAGTAAGCCAGTTGGCTCTGCTAAATGACCTATAACCGCATGAATGAGACCCATTGCGAAGCTTCTTAATGACGCGATGACTTGGGAGTGATATTTCAGGTGCACTATTATCCGAGAGTCACATAGGTAAAATGGTATGGATGGTTTGCTTTTATCTGCTGCCTTAAGAATTTAATACATTAAGGGTCAAGATGGGGGTCGGACTGAGCAGCGACCGGGGTTCTAATACCACACATTCTCGGTTCGGAATGCACTTCACCTCATGCTATGAAAATTCATATTTGTGTCGTGCCACATTCACCATCTAAAGATCTATCGAATAAAGAGCTTGCTCAGATATGTGTGGAGACCGCCCTTATCTGTTCAAGCGCCAGTTCCAGGGCTTTAGACTAACAGCACCACTAACTTTAACCGGCTCCCAAATGGTAGCGCAGACCGCAACCTTGCTATCACTGTTAAGCACTTTAAAACAGGACATATCAACCATCTGAATATACCATAATCAAAATGCCGATTGGCCTCGGGGGGAGAGTCTGTCACGATATTCTGGGGTACTGTGGACACTAAAATGACTGGAACTGGCGCTTAAGCGGATAGAGGCCCTGTCCAGGGTCATATGGAGCCCGATGGAGTCTCCCTCCGGCCCATTTTTGCTCTGACATCTTGCCACAAGAAAAAGAATCTACATGAAATCTTGGACGCCCATTATTCTTGTGCTTAGTTCAACAGCCTTTATTTCCCTGTCTCCACCCCTTGGGATCTTATCAATAGTCACTGAATTCCAGAACTGGTTGAACTTTCCATATTATATAGCATTACTAACCTTCAAGAATTGAGTGTTACAGATTACCTACTGAAGCTTCCAATGACCAAAGGAACTGATAGCAACGAAAGGTTGACCACGACCCTAGTTCGTACTCAAGCGGTAACCACTCCATGGTGCCCTTCAAGCGGTATTCACTCCAAGGCGTCCTTTAGCTCGGTATTTTCTTTGGTAATCTTGGCCCACTCCGCGCTCTTCAACCATACCTTTTGTTGCACAGTCTCGTCAAGAGTCAGGGGGTCGCTCGTGTCCTTTTGTAGCAGGGTGAAGTAGCCTCGTTCCCCAGGATGGGCTCTATCTGTGGCCAACGCGACGAGGTCTACGCCCGCTTCGGCCGATGAACGGAATGTCGGGTCGACGAAACGTTTGACCAAAGGCATCAATGGCTTGAGGACATATTTCTGCATGAATTGAATCGAGCCTGGCGTGTTTGTGCGGAAGGACCGCGAGTCGCCCAAGCCCCCTGGGTTGATAGCAACTGCTGTAATATCCTTGAATCTTGGGTTCTTTATACCGTTATCAGCCTACAAGTACGTATGCTTGCGCTTCATATATTTTCCAAGCTTGTGCTTCAATTGCTGGAAAGGTCTACCTCGGGGAAGATTCTACGTACCTGCTGCAGGTAGCGATTAAGGGGGTACATCCAAGTTGTATTGACAAGCTTGGAGTTCGCATACCTCTGAAAGCCGCGCCCTTGCTTGTCTTTATCAGGGGCTGGGCGGAGTAGTTGATCCAAGTCATCCGGGATTTCAGGCAGGTAGGGCGACATGGGTGTTTTGACGCGGTAGTGGCTTATACTCGAGACAAGCACGATACGGCCGCCATCAGAAGCAAAGCTTCCGATAAGACGTAAGACTAGGGCTACATGGGCGATGTGGCCAATTTGCAAGGTCTTGTCGTAGCCGTCTACGGTGAGCTCGGAGTCTGATACAAGATTCCAGTAAAAGGCGTTACATATGATGGATTTTAAAGGCGGGTATTGGCCATTCGCGATACCAGCTGAAATCTTACTAGCGAACTCGTGGACGGCCGAAAGATTAGCAAAGTCGACTTCGTGAATAGAAGCCTTGGCATGCTGGTATCGCGAAATGATATCGCGCAAATTCCTCGTGTTAGGATCGGCGTCGGAAGCACTTCTGACGGTAAAGATCGCAGTAAACTGAGGATAGTCTTTAAGAAGGTGTTCAGCGGCATGAATACCGGTTGAGCCGTTAGCTCCCGTAAGAATAATAGTTCCACCAGCCATGCTCGCCAATATCGTGAAGCAAGAGCCGGAAAGGTTGGAGTTGGAAAACCGAAAAGAAGTCGGGGAGAATTGTGCTCGCCTGCAACCGCTTTATTCAGCATCTGGGTCTGGAGACATGGGGAAAATATTGGCCACAGCTAGAGGATATGTCAACATTGGTAATCTTCCGCTTATGTCATTTCGGAGCCACAGTAAGTCCACGTGTCCATGGCCAAGTCGCACAGGCTGCAGTATGCTGTACCACAGCGTTGTACCCACCGGCCAAGGGTGTCTTGGGCTGGGGGGTGCACTTTTGGCTGCGGGATTGCGGAACTACCTACCGTAACCTCCGTGGAGCGTGTCGGAGCACACTCCCTGGTACGGTACTTCATGTAACACAGCATCAAGAGCGCTAGATACAGAGTTAGCATACCCAAAAAAGTCCGCCCCCACTGCGCTGCCGCCGTTTACAGCAGGTTCCCGCGAAAGGTTGCATTTATTGCTACATAGGAATACGAAACACCGTCTGCATGTGCATCTGCTTGGACACCTAGGTATGGCTAGGCAGGTGCCGACAATGGAAATGTCCCGCTGTTATCCCTCTAAGCACAGTTGCAGTATCTGCAACGTCTCGGTCTGCAGAGGCTGCTACCCACCTTCCTCTCTCTCGGGAACACCGAGTTGTTCTAGGTGGTCGCTGGTGGCCCTACGTCTCGACTTTGCACTTATTCTCTCCGTGTCACCATAACCATAAAGTCCGTGATGACCCATATTCGGCCTCCTTTGGCCTGCCACGGGCGTCCAGGACCGGCTAGAGCGAAGTCAAATCGGCGCAGTAGCTTTGACAGTTTGGGCTTCAAGTTAGTTCAGATCTGAGCAAACGAGGTGAGGTGGATGTATGCCGAGACGTACCTCGACGTAGACCTTATTTAGCTGCACGAGTGCAAGTTCCTTTCCTATGCACTCCTACTTGCTAGCTCCGCCAAAGATGATTTTCCGAGTTTCGTCCATGAGAGCTCGCCTGGACGCCTCGGTTTCCAGCTGTCGCTCCAGCCTGAAGATGTCTAATTCCTCGCCGTATATGGTCTCATCCTGTACGGCACTTTGATCGACCGGTCGACGCTTACTCCTGCTGGGACGTTCATGCCGCATACCATTCCTCCCATGCTGGAGGTTTTGGGGACGAGTGCGGCTGGTGGGAGGAGTCGCAAGCTTTTTTTTTTTTTTTCCTTTTTTTTTTTTCTTTAATGACGGCTCGTAGATATGGCAAAAGCCTCGCCTTCCTGTTTGCGATAGAGGAGGGACTGATCCTACGGGGCTGGATGGCGCCGTCGATCTTGGATTGTAGCCTCTTCTAAGCGCGCGGGTTAGTTTATGAGATATAATATGGTGTTCAGATACCTGTTTAAGTCGTTTCTGAGCCCGCTAACAGCTGTATCACCCTTTTTTGTCGAGCAGTTCTTGGGACAGACCATGGGCGACGAAGGATTCGAGCATGTCTTCCCATTCGATCTTGTTCATTCCGAATCGCTTTGATATAGCTGTCTTGGCGATCGAGAATTGGTTTAAGCAGCCTAACCTTTTGCATGATCATGTTTAAGACAGGGTGGTCCATGACTATAGGAAAGACCGAGAGAATAACTAATGATAAGATAAGGGGCAGTTTGATTTTACTGGTTTTTCTGTAGTCATGAAAGTCTTTTTGTCGCTCCAAACAGCCAAACACCGTCAATTTAGAGGCATGAAGCGACATCCGTCAGCAGACAAATCACGAATTTGGACAAATCTTTCTCCGACCTGAAGTTACATCTTCATTCACATAGTCGCTTTCGATTATGCGGACCATCTTCATGATATGAGTATCGATCAGCTCGTAAACTTGCACAACCCCTTTTCCATTGTAGCCTGGTTCGAGTTTGGAGCGTAGTTGATGATGTCGCCGCCTGTCGATCGTGGTGGACATGGAATCCACTGCAGGTGCTGACCGAAAGCCCCGATATACATAGCTGCGCTCCCAATTGGATCGCGCATGTTGGATCCGTCTAATCTCATTAGAGTCACTGAGCGATACCCAATCAGGACCTATACAGACAAGACCATATTTCGCGTGCAAGGCGTCCAGGCCGTCGATATACGTCCCGCGGTACAGATTTTGAACCATCCAAATGAGACTCCAACGCGGGCAGAATGGCCCTAGTATACGACAAAGGCGGTACCAGCTCCGTATCCACGAACTACTGGCATATAAAAATACTAGGAATAGCACAACTCGCGCAGGGTTAACCAGCTCGAGAAGCAGAGCTATTGAGGAATGTATTGCCATGATAGGGCCTCGAACTGAGAATGAGAGAAAGTCGTTGGGAAATAGACACTCAAGTAGACGACTGTGTCATTCCAGATAGTATACAGCATCTGGTGAAGAGAGAAAGGTTTACTTTGGATATGTGTAGGATGGGACTATCCGGTAGCCTGGCAGCACACCTGCATGAGTGGTACTCTAGCCTAATATGCAAAGACACTGACCCAGAGCCTAGCCACTTGGGGTCTATCAAGACAGGAGAAAATGCAGGTAGATCTGCAGGCTGACTCGAATGGAGCTGTTTGCGGGTCACATCGGCTCTTGCCTAGCGGTGTTCTTAACATCGGGCTTTCGCAAAACCCGCTCGGATAAGTGCTCGCTCACTTAATAACAGCCTTTGCTGGGTATCATTCAGCATTTTGGCTACTCGCTAGCTACACAGCGCATGTTACTTCCACCATGGAGAAATCCCGGTCATTGCCCGAACTAGGAGACGTTATCCAGGCCCAATCCAACGCAATATATGACTGGCTGCGAGCGAACGATTTCCCGCAACCCTCATGGTCACGCGAGGCATCATTGCGAACCCCCCCATACCCGAGCGCAATAGAGGAGCGCCGAGCTGAGCTGCTAGAGGCTTTGGACGAGTTGCGCGCCCTAGTCCTTGGGCCGAATTCTTACCTCTTCTTTGCATCATTCATCAGTGTAGGCCATATCTGATCAGTGAGAGAGGACATTCCCTAATCGTCAATGCTTGTAGCCTGTTTGGATCTCTGTCTTCAACGTTCTATATCGGTATAGAATAGCGCAACACGTTCCAGACGATGGCGCAATCTCCTACGCGGACTTGTCGGAACGATGCGGTCTGACCGAGTCTGACACAAGGCTCATTGTGCGAGCAGCACGGTCATTACGCATCTTCGAAGAGAGCCCGGCTGGTTTCGTGTCCCACAATATTGCTTCTGCCTCCCTGGCGACGACTTTGGTGCATGATTCTGTTGGTTTCGCGACCGAGGAGTACGTACCAGCCGCCATGAGGTTTGCGGAAGCACTCCAGCGGTTTCCCGGCTCCGATAAAGCAAGCGAATCAGCCATTGCCATAGCTAATGGAAGCGTCGGGGAGCGGGATATCTTCTCGGCCATCTCGCATGACGCTGCACGCGTCGAACGGTTTGCCAATGCCATGTCATGGGTGACTACCGTCCCCGAGACCTCGTCCTCCCACTTCGTGGACAACGTTCCCTGGGCGGCTGCCGGGAATCCTACCATGAAAGGCTCTCCCAAGGTAGTAGTCGATGTTGGTGGCTCTCGGGGCGATTTGTGCGAGGCCCTTTTGAGGAAATACCCGGATATCGAGAAGGCCATTGTCGAGGATCTACCGGCAGTCACGAAGAGTAACCTGGAGCGTCCACCAAGCGATGTTGCTAACCGTATGGAATATCGAGCATATGACTTTTTTACGAAACAAGTGGTCAGAAATGCAGACGTGTATATATTCAGGACTGTGCTTCATGACTGGCCCGACAGCTACGCGATCCAAATCCTACAAAACCAAGTACCCGCAATGAAGCCGAGAGCTAGGATCCTGATTAACGACATATGTATCGACGCCCAGCAAGCAACAAACTCTATCAACATGCAGGCTAAGTGGTGAGTACAAGTCGGAGCCTAATTACATTTCCAGCCCTGACGTAGGTGCCAGCGCGCATGACCTCATGGTGAAGATGGGATTGAATGCGAAAGAGAGGACAAGAGGGGAGTGGGAGGTGCTGCTAAAGAGTGCAGACGCGCGATTCAGAATCGAGTCGATTATCACGCCTCCCTACTCTGTGCACTCTATTATCGAGGTTGTTTGGCAAGGTGGCGCATAGGGATGTCACTGCAGCTGGAAGCTCAAATTCATAGAGGTGGTTTAGGACGCACTGCAATACGTTCACGTATTACATACCAAAAGAAAACAGGTTATCAGATATTCTTTCCTAACTGCTGCTCCTTATGGAATAGTCTAGGAATGCGTAGATACCGAGCAAAATTATCCGAATTTATTTATTTATTTTTTAAAAAGTGTCTCCTTTAGCGAATCATTTCGGTTTAGAGACATTCACACCAATCCCATTCATTATCACAGTGGCCAATCCGACACGTACCTGCCATTCTTAATCCACTTCGGTCAGCCATTGCGAACGTAAAAGTCAATGTTGCAACATGGACGGGATGCTACCCTGCACGCGCGGAACTATTCTCTAACAAAGAAGCAGAAAGGAGGAGGGGAGAGAAGGGGGTCGGAGGGGTCGGGGGGCTGGGTAGGCTTTGTGTCCTTGGCTGCATGTAAGAAATACAAAAAGGTCTTTGACGATGCAGAAGTGTTGTTATAGGAGTTTAGAGTCCAGTCTGTATAATGCAGTTAGGTTCAATCTGCATAATGCAGTGTGAGGTAACGCGCCCCCTGTAGCCAACACAGGGCTAGGACAGGACCCCATATAAATCCTGATACGAGACTGTCCAACAACAGTCGCTGATACGACCTAAAAGAGTTCGTGGCTTAATGGAATAGGCCAACAATGGATCTGAATTATCTGACATGCAGTTAGGTCTACTCTGTAGAATGCAGTTAAATTCCTATCTGCATAATGCAGTTAGTTTTAATTTATATAATGTAGCTATGTCCAATGTGCATAATCCGGTTAAGTTCAATGTGCATAATGCAGTTACGTTCGTTATTTTACGTTAGCTATTGCTGCTGCGATATTAAACCTAATATATAGCGCGAATTAAATGCATAAATTAACGATATAATTATTATCTCGCTACGATTAGCTGTAATGCAATAACTTTATACGTTATTGAAAGAATTATTATTATTATTATTTAAACAAACGGCTATTAATTAAGAAGTAATATTTATAACATAAAGTTTATATTTAAAAATATTAATAAAATAGTATAAAATTATACGTAGTTATTATAGCACTAATAGTGCGGCTCCGCTTAACTAACACAACATTATATATACGGAGATACTTCGCACTTTTTAAATAGTTTTCTTTTTTTCTTTTTCATATAATAACAAATATTTTACCTAAACCTAGACACGTTTAGCGCCGTAATAATTTATTGTACCTTTAATAAATTTCTACAGCAGCTAAGTTTCGCTTCGTTTCGGATATATCCTTATATTACTGTAAGTTCGTTATTAATACGTCGTTACCTTATTATTTTTTTAAAAATATTTTAATACTAAAAAGTTTTACGGGTATTAATATTTTAGCTCTTAAATAAATCTAAAATAATGGTATAACGTCGTTATTTTAACTTATTAATTCCTAAAAATTTTTCTAAAGCTTTTTTCATTTAATTATTATTGCGGTACGACTTATATACGATTTTATGCCGCTAGGGAGATTTTTTGAGCTTAACGAATAACCTTGAAAGATTTTATAAAACGTTTTTACTACTTTAGAAAAGGCTTATTAATATTTTAAAAACAAGTAGTTTTTTTTATGGCGGCGTATTACCGACGTAAAATAGTTGTTACGAAACGCGCAATAATTAATATACAAAATTTACAAGTTTCGAAATGAACTTACCATAATATAACGATTAACAACCGAAAATAATTAACTAAAGGAACGTTTAATAACCGCAAAACGATTATTATAATAAATTACGGCTTTTTATACCGTACTAATAATATTTACCGATATTGTGACGGGATTAGACCCTAATAATTACGCGCGATAAAATTTATACGCCTTATAAATTATGACCACCTAATTTTTTTTTAATTTCATTTTATTAATAACCTAATTTATTACTAATATATCGGAAAACTAACGCGTACGTAGGTTAAATTTTTTATTATTTAAAAAAAACGTTAAAAACGCGATAATCTGATAGGAAAAATATATTAACTAGCGTTTTTTTAATACGTTTTAAGTTCGTTATAAACCGGAGCTCGTATTTATTATTAACGGATTACATTATATACGTTATTTAATATTTTTAAGGCGATATTTATTTTCGCGTACGTAAAAAAATAAATAAGGTAATAACGGAACTTTTAAATATCGGGGCGTAATTATATAATTAACGTAACGTAAACGATATATTATTATTTCTTAACCAGTTTATATTATTATTAACGGATTAATATAAGCCTATAAGGATTTCGAAGTTTTGGAATAAGGTTTGACCGTTTTTGCCGATTTTATTAATACTTGTATCCGGTTAATTAATTCAAGCCGGTAATTATCCGTTTTACGCGTTATCGTTTTATAGCAAAAAATTAATAAAGCGTTGCAAAAATTTTCGTATTATAAATATAACGTTTAGGTTTCGAAAATGATAGAGTTTAGATATAATTATTTAAGGATTTATTTAATAATATAACGGACTAAATTTTCCGTAAGCGTATAACAAAAAATATCCCGTTTAACGTACCGATATCGTAGTGTTAACTTAACGTATTTATGGTTCCGGATCTGGAACTTATGTAATTAAACGCCATATTAACTAAAAAAAAACGGTAACGCCGACGTAAAATAAACCTTTGCATATATTATGGAAAGGGGGATATTATTTTTTTATATACTTTAACCGGCACCTATAATTTGATAACGTTAATAACGCGGTTATTCTATAATAGCGAAACAATAGTATTATAGGATAGGAAAAAAATTAATTTTCAAGATAAATCGTAACTAGAAGCGCTTACTAAATTATAAAAACGATAACGAATTCGATTTACATATACGTTTTATAAGCTTTAATATATCTTTTTTTATCGTTTTAAATATAATTTAACGATAGTAATATATTACCGGCGCGGTTTATAGTAAATTACAGTTACTTACCTATAAAATTTATTAATAATAATTTTACGCGTAAATATAACTTTTTTTTTACCTTATTTTTTAACCCCGTTAATTTCGGTTAACGGATGGTATAATCGCGGGTTTTATTAATTTTACGTATACGATACGACTTTATATAAATTTTATTATAAAAAAGATTATATTATACCGATAGCTTTTAAACAGTCTCGATATTATTTTCAGGCTGCTTTAATTTCGTAAATATAACCTTAATATTAAGTAAATAATTAAGATTATACGTATTAATTCTAAAACGTTATTAAGATTTTTTATATTATTTTTCTAACGAATTTTTTACCTAACTCCGTATAATTACCTTTTACTTATTACGTAAATAACGTTCTAGTAAAAGTACGATTATTCCACGTAATTAATTTCTTAACGTTTTATAAAATAAAGAATATTTTAATTAATTTTATACCTTTAACTAAATTTATAACTTTTACGGATGCCTTATAAAAAATCGCGGTGATACAAATTTAAAAACTTTTCGCCGACGAAACGGTATCGTTAGTATTTACCGTAATCCTTCGTAATATCTTTATTTAAAATAATATTATTAACCCCGCTATTATCTTATTACGGTTACGAACTTTTTATGATTAAATCGTAAAAACGTCTTAATTATGCCGCGTTATTAAAAATATATATATAAAAGTACTTAAACGGTAAGCTATTAACGACGATAACCGAAATCTTAAAAAAGTTACCACCGGGATATTATAACTTTACGTAAGCGTTTATTTTTCGTAACGTTAATAAATTATTACCGTATTATCCTTTTAATTATAAATCGAATTATTTCTAAGTTAAATATTACTATATAACCGCGCGCGAGTTATATTATTATATGAATTACTGGTTATATAGAAATATTTAAATAATTACTTAGAAAAAAAGTTTATTTACTTTAATAACTTTTCCGCGGCCGCTTTTATTTTATTTATAAAAAAGCTGGAAAGCGAAATCCATATCTATATGGATTACCGCAGCCTTAATAACGTTACGGTAAAAAATCGTTACCATATTTTTTTAATATGTAAAATCCTAAATTTTTTTATTTAACGCGGATATTTACGAAATTCGATATCGTTACGGTATTTAACCGTCTATATATCGCCTCGGAAAATAAGTAAAAAATAGTTTTTATAATCCGGTTCGGCTTATTCGAATATTTCGTTATAAATTTCGATATAATAAACGTTCCGAATTCGTTTTCATATTATATTAACCATATTTTATTTAACTTTTTAAATAAATATATTACGGCTTACTTTAACAACGTTCAAATTCATAATAAAAATAAAAAAAAATATAAAAATTATATACGTAAAGTAATACGTTAATTCGTTAATGCGAGCTTAATGATAGATATTTACAAATACGAATTTTATATTATAAAAATACGTTATTTAAGTTTAATTATTTTTACTGACAGTATTGCCATAAAGCTTAATAAGATAAAAATTATTTAATAATAAAATTTTTTGGAACGTTACGGAAATTATAACGTTTTTTCAGTTTCGCGAATTTTTACTGACGTTTTATAATAAACTTTTTTAATTATAAAACTTTTAATTATTTTGATAAATAAAATAAAATGAATCGTTTTTTAATTAATAATGCCGCGGTAGCGTTTTAGCGTTTTAAAATACCTTTATTATAACGCCGGTTTTATTATATTATAACTTCTGATGTAAAACTGTTTTAAAAATTTAATGTTTCTGATTAAATATTAAAGGGAATACTTTTACAGTACGATTCGTAAGGCATTTTACGATTTATCGCTTTTTTTAATCAAATATAACCTAATAAAATATAATTACACAATTTATAATAAACATTATTAATTATCGTTAAAATTTTTAAAAAATAACATCCAAAATTACAAAAAACCGAAAAGCTTATATAAATTATTACCGATTACAAAAACTTTTAATATTTCGTTACTATAAAGTTATTAACTTAACGCCAAATCCTTAATTTTAAATTTTTTAACGATTTCAGATTTTAAATAATTTATAAACTAAAAAAAAAGATTTACGGTTCCGGACGTATTTTTACGTTAGACTGGCGCTTAACTAGCGCACCGTTACGATATTATCGATAATAAAATAGCGTACTATTTTAAAATAATATTCCTATTTAAATAATGAAAAAAAAATTTTAAGATATACGTTATAGATATTAATAAACCGATAAATATATTTATCGATAACGTATATAAATTATTACCTTTAATTAACAATATTTTAATAGTATTAACTGATTTAGTATATAAACGATTTAAGTAAAATATTTGTAAAAAATTTAAAACCGTAAAAATTAATTATAAAACGATATAAAAATGTATTTATATTAGGAATATATTATTTATATTTAATAACGAAATCTTAAATTTTTAATTATTGTACTGTAACAATAATATAACGCTTATAAAATATTTTAACCATCTTAAAATATATAACTTATTACGGTAGAACTATTATTAATTACGTCTATTTTAAAAAGTAATTATGTTCGTATAAAATTACTATTTTTGCCGTTATATTAAAAATTTCAAAATTTCGTTAACCGGTTTTCTTAATTTTTTACCCGTTCCGTTTCGTTTAATAAACGATATATCCGTAAATTACGTTAACCCTTTTCTTTTTTACGAAAAATTAAAACGTACGTATAAATACGTTTTTGTAATAATCGACAGATTTACGAAAATATATTACTTTACCGCCGATACAAATATATTGGCGGTTACTTTTATTAATACAATTCTTTTTAACGTATACCGCTTATATAGTATCCTAGTTACGGTTATATTAAACCGCGGTACGTAATTTATTTTAACTTTTAAAAAAAAGCTAAATCGCTGTTTTGGTATTACATTTCGCGTTTCAATTACATATTACTCATTAATTAACGGTTAAACTGAAATCGTTAACGTAATAATAAAATAATATTTATGAAATTATTATTCGTTTTATTAAAACGATTAAATAAATTTATTTTAACCGAATTCGTTAATAATAATTATATATCCAAAACTATTAACGTTTTACCATTTTTCGCTAATAATAGCTTTTTTTTTTATAAATACAGAATTATAACGCTTATTTATAACCTCTAAAACGCTTACGTAATAAAAAAAATTCCAAAATAACAAATTATATAAATTGCTTAAACTATATTTTTAAAAAATATTAAATTATTAATAATAAAAGTACAAAACCGTTATATTAAATAAATTAACTAATACCTTATTAATACTAATACGTTCGTAAAAAACCGCGTATAAATTAATACGAAATATATAAAATCGGATAAACCGAATAACAAACTAATTAATAAATAAATAAATTTTTTTATTATTATAAAAATATACTTTCGTGCTATAACCGTAAAACTACCGGCCTAATACGAGTTATTCCTAATTTTTATACCTTTTTAATTTAATGTTACTAATAAAATTTTTAAAAATAAAACGTAATAAATGGAAAATAAAATATACGTATAAAAAGCGCTATCGTTACAAATGGGAATAACTCGGAAAAAGCTAAATAACATTTTGAAAGTATTTTTAATTTTAAAAATACTAAATATAATTTCTAATCTAAAATTAAAAAACCATACCTGTACCGATTTATTTAAAATCCGGTTACAAATTTCCGGAAATACGACTTTAACATAACTAATTTTTATAAAAATAACCCTAACAAATATAAATTACCTAATTAAGTTTCAGTATTACTAAAATATTAATAAGACAAAACGCGAAACGTATGGAAAAAAAAGATAATTTTATTAAGCTAATACCGCGGCGGTACTGCGATAATAACTATATTACATTAACACTAAAATAGAAACAAAATATAAAATTTATTAACGCTACAAAATATTAAATTATAAAAACTAACACCTGGATAACGACGCGTTAATATAATAATAACGTAATAATAAAAAATTTAACCCTAAAAGAAAATACGGCGTTACGATAATAACGCGACGATTAAAAATCGCTACAATAGAAAAAAAACATCATTATATTAATATCTACTTAATTAAAACCTAAAAATCTAAAAATAACATCGTATACTTCCTAATAGAAAACGCGTTAAATTAATATTTATAGCTAATAATTTTCGTTCCCGATAACTAAATAGCATTCACTTATTTTTTTTAAAAATAATAACCTAAATATTGTTTTATTATCGCAAAATTATTATCGCGTTATCGCGGAATATACGTTTCGATATATTTACGGCGTTACCTACAAAACGGGAATAATAAATTTATATAACGCGTATCGGGCGGTAAGTTACGCGAGATAATTAATTTTATTTTTTTTTCCTTTTCGGCGCCCGTCGTACTAAAAACGGTACAATAAGTTTTTTCGAACGTTTTAAAAGTAAAACATAAATATAATATCGTTTTATAAAATTATTAACAGAAATTATTAAAGTACGCGTGCGTTTTGTTATTGTCATCGTTAAAAATAAGTCCGTTATTATTATCGCGGTTAATATCAAAATAATAATCCATTTAATTAAAAAAAAGTCCGAATTTAAGGAATCGTCTTAAACGCCTTGCGTTAATTACGCGTTATAACGTTAATATAATAATAATATTACGGCGTATAAAATTTACTAATTAATAAATATTTTAACGTATAATATAAAACGTAAATTTATTTTACGACAAATTCGAAAACATAACGTAATGGCGGTATTTTGCTAATAGTAAAATCGTAATTAAAAATAATAATTTTAAAATAAATTATATAAAACTATTTAGCGCCAACGAAGATTATATAAATAATATACGATCGGTAAAGTATTATTACGATAACGAAAAAATAATATAAAATAATAAGTAAAAAAACGGCGGAAAAAAAACGAAAAAATAGGGCAAAAAAAACGCGGTAGTAATAAAACGTAAATAATATGGCGGCCTTAAAGGGGAAAAAAAAGAAAATAAAAGTTTAAAGAAAACTTAATATTTATATCGTAAAAACGGTAAAAGCGGAAACGCGGCAAAATCTAATTAAATTAAACGTTATCCCGTACGACGATATTACTATTTTCATATCGAAGCTTATATATGACGGCTAGGCTAATTAACTAACTATTAAACCTAAGTTAACAGGTTTATATTGGCAGAGTACTGTGAGAAACTGAGTAATAAGTAGGTAGAGTAACTTAGTTACGTCTCGTAATACCAAAGGTGCCTTAGGTAACGAAATTATATTGCAAGCTATCGCTATTTAATTATAAAATAATAAAGATATATATCTTTTTACGGCTTTAAATAGATCTATTAAATTCTTATAAATTTATATTACGTAACTAACCCATTTGGATCCTCTTTTACGGTTTGCCAAAAAACCGTCTTCCGAGGTCCGACCAGTTATGTCATAATATGATCCCCCGCTTTCCAAATCTTCGTCCCGAAAATTCTTTAATAAGTTTTCTCTTTTAACATATCGGGTCGCGTTATTAACCATAAACCTCGTAATCGTCCTAATCAAAAGAAAAACGTTACTTCCCTTACTTTTTACATCATTAAATTTAGTTTTAAAATTATGCCGTATACTCCCTATTTCGAAAAAGAACTTAAATACGTTATAATCAAAAACCTCAAACGTTATAAATAGTACGTTCGTTACTACAATCGTCGTTGTAATAGGTTAACGGTCCCTCTTACTTCCTTAAAAAATATTAATCGCGTTAAAAATCGTTTAAATCGTAAAAAAAAAAGTTATTTAAAAACGCCTTATCTAATTACGTAATAATATTCGGAACAAAATAAACGAAATTTCGAAACAAATTACTTATTTAATTCGCAACGAAAAATAACAAATTCTATTTCGTAAAAAAAGTATTAAATTAATTTGGCAAAATATTAAAAGTTTAGATAAATTAAAAAATCGCGAAAAAAAAAGAGGAAAATTATTTAACTATTAAGCTCGAAACCGCTATTTCCTAAGGATTACCTTTTAATAATTTTATCGAATACCCTTCCGTTAATAACTTAAATTAAGATACAATCTTAAGTACTGCCGTTATTAGTAAAAACTTTTTAACAGTTATTAGGTATTTATAAAGTTTTTCGTAAGTTTCCAAAAAATCTTTAAATCCGGATAATTTTTCTACTTAACCAGGTATTAAGTAAGTCTATCGATTTTTTGCATATTTAAAATTTTTTCTGCCTCGTATTTCTATTCGTTTTCTATTTTTACGTTATCTTATTTGGTACGTACTTTAATAATATTTACTGTTAACTCGAATAAAGATATGTAAAAAACTAGATAAAATTTAACTTTAAATAATAAATCCAACTAATAATTATTTTCTGAAATTTTTTTAATAATTCGGTATAAGCTAATATACTTAAAGTCGAATTTTTTATTTAAGCGTTTTATCTAAATATTTTTAGTAACTAAATAAACCATTTCTCCTTTCGAAAAAATTAATCCGTTTAACCGTTTTTAGTTATAATATTTTCTTATTTAATCGCGTATAAATTTAAACTTTATTTTTATTTTTTAATATAATTATTTAAACTATTTTAATATAAGAATTACTTTAATACTAAATAGTTTTTTTTATGCTTTTTTATAAACTTTTTAAGGTAAAACCAAAATTAGCTATAAACGGAATGGTTTTAATGCTTTAATAATAACTGGTATTATAAGCTATTTAGGTTATTGGTAATTTCTCAACCCAATTATTTTGTTTATAATTAATATAATATCGTAAATACGTCTTAAATATTTAATTTTATCGTTCCATTTATCTATCTGTTCATAATCGAAAAACGCTAAATAATTTATAATTTAAACCGATCTAAGTTACCAAACTTTACTAGAATTTAAAGCTAAACGTTGTACCTTTATCCGAAACAATTTTATATAATAATCCGTATATGCTAAAAATATTTCTAAAAAAAATATACGCCATTTATTCTACGTTCGTATTTTCGTAATAAAGTAAAAAATAAAAAAAAATTTATAAATCGATTAACGATTACGAAAATGCTATCATAATATATACCCGTAACAAAATCTTCCGACAAAAAAAGCTTAATAATAAAATCTATCGTAATAAAATCTCACGGTCGTTCTACAACTAACAATAGTTATAATTTTCCGTAAGATTTAGATCGTCGTACCTTTATTCTAGCGCAGATATCGCATTAACGTTTAATTTTTTGTACCATATTTTTTAATTTAAGAAAATCGTATATACGTTAAAAACGATTTAAAGTCTTGTAAATTCCTAAGTATCCGTACAATAAGTATTTATATATTTTCCTAACTAGATCTTCCCAACACTTTTCTAAAACCTATAATTTATTTATTTTCTTAAGTAAACTATCGTTATATATTTTAATTTTTTAATATATATCCTAAAGTACTACTCGTATTATTGCAATTTATTGTAAACGTAAATATTTTTCGATAATAATATTAAAAATTACGTAGCTAATCTTAACTATTTTTTCTTCCAAATCTAATTGTTTACTAAATACATCAACTTTTCTATTTTCCGAGCCTTTACGGTAAATAATAACAAAATCATACTTAGCTAATTTTTTAGCGTAACGGAATTATTATGCTGTAAATTTTTTAATCGTAATAAACCAGATAAAATTCTTATAATCCGTATAAACCTTAATTTAATATTAATTACCTTTAAGAAAATATATAAACTCCTAAAATATTTTAATAATAACTAAAAATTTTTTATCGGGAATAATATATCGTAATTTAAATCTTTATAATTTATAATAAAAAAAATTACAAAATATAATACACTTTAATTATCCCGTTATCTAATTACTACGCCCAAAACATAATTTAACGTATCGGTTTCTAGTTTTACTAAACGGCTTAAATCGTACATAATTAATACTAATTAACTTATAATTACTTTCTTAATCTACTAAAAAGCGCTTTCCGTTTTTAATGTTTACTAAAACTTTTTTCCCTTTTAAATAAGCTTATTCAAAAATATTACTATTCGGCTAAATTTTCTAATAAACTTTCGATAATAATTAACGAATTCAAAAAAAGCTTATACTTTCTTAACCGTAATAAGCTACGCCTATTTTTATATTATAACGATTTTCTTAAAATTTATCTTAATATACCCTAAAATAATAATATAACTTAAATATTTAACTTTTTACGTATAAAATTAACTTTTTTCCGCATTAACTAATAAGTTAACGTTTTAAAATAACTACAATACCTTATAGACGTACTTTTCATATTATTTCTTAATTTCTAAAAAAATAAAAATATCGTCGAGGTAACATATTATAAAAATATTAAGATATTCCCTAAAGACATAATTAACTATACGTTAAAAAATAACGAGTATATTAATAAATCTTATAAATATAACAAGGTATTCGTAAAGGCCATATTTAGTTTAAAATACTATTTTTCATTTATAACCTTTTTTAATTCGAATTAAATTATATCCGTTTTTAAAATCGAAAGCAATAAATTATTATGCTCCATAAAAACAATCTTTTATTTTACTAATAAAAAGTAATGGCATTCGGTTTTTAACAGTAATACTATTAAATTATCGATAATTTACCATTAATCGTAATTTTTCGTTTTTTTTTAGTACAAAAAATATGAAATGTCTAACTAATAATTTTAATAATCGAATCTATCCCTTTTTAAATCGATCTTCCAGGTATTCTCGAAATACATATAACTCTATTTTATTAAGGTTATAAATAAAATAAAATTTAGTTGATATTTTTTCTTTTAAAATAATTTCATAATTTTATTTGTTATGTTCCAGTAATTTCATCTCGAATTCCTTTCGAAATAAATATTTATATTTATAATATTATGATAATACGTTAATTAAATTGTTTAATTCCAAAAATTACTATTATAAATCGTTATTTAATTACTATAATTTCGTTTTAATAATAACAATAATACGTCGTACTTATTTATAATACTCGTTTTCTTTTTTATATCAAGTTCTTATAAGTAATAAGGTTTTTATCGTATCCTTATACCGATATTTATCGCTATTTTCAATCAAATATTAAAATATTTATTATTTTTTTAATACTTATCGCTAAGTTATAAAACAAACTTTACTTAGCTAATTACCTAATTGATTAAAGGGTTATATTAACGTAACCATGCTATTCCTAAAATTATATCGTAATTCCTTAACGGTACGATATCGAAATTAATTATTATATATTTTCCTAAAATAAAAGTATTAAAGTAATTAATTTCGCGTGTAATTTTCCTATTATTATAAAAAAATAGTTAACCTTCGGCGGAATTCGTAATATAAAAGTCCTTTTTATATTTCCATAATAATTTAAATCGGTTAACTACTTTAAGCGTAATATAATTACCTCCTAAAACTCCGCTATCTACTATAACGGTATACTAATATATCACAATTCGTATTTTTAAAATAATAAGATATTTATTATCCCTTATTACTACTAAAACTTTTTTAGAGAGTTTTTATTAACTTTTTTAGGTTTTGCCATTTTACGGCTTTTTTATAAATAACTTTCGTTATTTAGGTATTACTCGAATTAACGTACTTATTTTCCTAAGTTATTTATTCGATCCCGTAACTATCTGATAATATATCGTTATTATTCAGCTTATACTTTTAATTAATAAATGCGCGTTTTATATTTACTTATTTCGTATTAAAATTAAGTTATCCAGGTTTTTTATAACTCGATAATTCTTTTTAATTTAAATGTTTTTTTTGTTTATTATCGCATTTTTTTATCCCATTAAGTAAATTATTTTTCCATAACGTAAACCGTATTTTACGTAAGGGTATTTCCGTTATTCCCCTATAAATTTTTAGTAAATTAAGTTAATTTTATTAAAATTTCTTACTTTTTCTTAAGGTCCGTAATAATAATTAGTTCGAAATAAAAATCGGCGATTTGCTATCGAATAGCTAAATTTAGCCCTTTTAAGGCCGTTTCATTCTTTAGGTCGTGCGTATACTATTCGTAATAACAAAATGGGTCCCTTTATAAGCATTATTTTCCTAAGGGCCAGCTCCATAAAGCTATTTTTTAATCGATCTCCTCCTTAGGGCAAATAATACACAAGTGCTAGTACCATTATTTGTCACATTTATTTCTCCCTGTTCTATTTGGGAAATCAAATCCTTCTCTAGCTATCTATGTAATGCGCTTATAAATAGACCTTTTTCATTCTTTATAACTAGGATATTGTTATCGTCGATACAGAAATACGTACTTTCTTTCGTAGATATCTAGGTAACCAGGGCAAACACCTTTTATCCATCCTTAATATTTTGCTAGCCTTTTTTTTATAGTTTAAGATAATCGTTGCTAATTTTTCTTTTATTAAGTCCGTAAAATTAGTAGTAAGGCTCCTAATTACTTAAGGTATTATCGTATCCCGGCTTATGAAAGTTTTTTAACTTTTCGTTATTTTTATTATATATTTTAGTTAGGAAATTTAACGAGGTTTTTCTCTTTACGTATTATGGTGAAAGTTTTTTCTTTATTGTTATTAAATAATTACTTAATAAGTATTAAGGTTTATAATTTATTTTGTCGTAAATTTTTAAATGCCCTGCATTCAAAAGCTTTATAACCTATCTTACCATAGTTCCAGTATTTAATATGCCGCTTGTTTTATTTTTAAATAACGCCGATTTCCATAGGTCCAGGTTCGGTCCCATAAGATGTATTTTGTTATCGAGGCGCACTAATATTAACGTTATAACGCGTTTTGTAATTATATTTCCTTTTGGTATTATAAGTTCGCTAGGCGTATTATCAGTTATCGATTTTTCTTAAATAATTTTTCGGGGATTTTTTTTAAGCCGTTAAAAAATCGGGCTATTAATACTTTTTATCCTTAATTAAGTTTCGAAAAAAGATGGATTAACTTGTTACCGTAATTAAAAACGGATCCTTTTTATCGTAATTATTAGATTTTTATTTTTGCTTTTATTTTTCGTCCATTATTTTGAAATCTTTTTAAAAGGCTTATTCGAACGTTTTATAATTACTATAAACTTATACCACTTTTGGGTTTTGTTACTCCAAAAGTACTATAACATATTCCCTTATAACGGGTTCGAATTAAGTAATAATATATCTTAAAAGTCGTCCGGCCGCAAATTTAATTCGTACCTTAAGTATTACGAAATTTACTAAAAAGTACCTAAAATATAATCGGTATTAGGTAAAAAAAATTATAATTTAATAAATATTCTATTAAAAAATTCCGGTTAAAAAGGCTTTAATATTTCTCCTAATTCTTTACTAAATATTATTTGGATAAACATTTCTATAGGTATTTACCGCGCTTATTCTAAAAAGGTTCGAATAACCTAAAATGTTACGGTAAGCTTTAAATTATCTCGTTCGAACTAACTGATATGTTAATTTATAAGGTCTAAACGTCGAAAAACTTCTTCCTTAATCAAAAAAGGCGATTACTCCTCCTCGTCTAAGTCCATATTATTATCCTCGGGGACCTTATAAACGGGCTACTTGCTGGTAAACATATTATCGGAATATTGCTTAAAATTTAACGGTATTACTAAACAAAAGTTTGCAACGTATAACGGCTAGGTTAATTAACCAACTATTAAACCTAAGTCGACGGGTTTATGTTAATAAAGTATTATAAGAAATTAAGTAATAAATAAGCAGGATAACTTAATTACGTCTCGTAATAATAAAAGTGCTTTAAGTAACGAAATTATATTACAAATTATCACTATTTAACTATAAAATAATAAAGGTATATATTTTTTGGCGGCTTTAAATGGATTTATTAAATCCTCATAAATCCATGTTACGTAATTAACCCACTTGGATCCTGTTTTACGGTCTGCCAAGAGACCGTCTTCCGAGGTCCGACCCGTTGTGTCATAACATCATATTTATACTTTTTTTTAAGGTAATCCCGTTACCCTGCTATTATCGCGGCTCCATTTCGGCTGCATTTCGCATACGCCCTATTATTACAACGGCGCATTACGAATATCTAATATGCCACCAGCTAAGGTTCGAATCCGGGAAAAGGCATTTATATTTTTTCTTTTATTTAAGCAATTAAGGATAACTGCCTTAAAAAGAAAAGATTACTATTATAGCACCAATAATGCGGCTCCGCTTAACTAACGTAATACTATATATACGGAGGCACTTCGTACCTTTTAAATAGTTTCCTTTTTTCTTCTTCGTGCAATAACAAGATACTTTACCTAGACCCAGAGACGTTTAGCGCCGTGACAGTAGTTCGGCAGAAGTATTGATACATTTGGCTCCTCCCACACTTTTATACGGGTTAGAAACTGTAAGTAAGATATGTTCCGTAGAAACGTTGCCGGGACTACCGGTATCGTATACGAATTTCGTAGTATGTTGAGGTGTCTTGGAGATAGTAACTCGAGATCCGTAGGACGATCGAGCTTATCTCAGTGTTACGGCACGAGAACAAGGGCGTAGCCATCACACTACTAAAAGTGGAACGTTGTCAGCTCAAGTACTGACCGCCTTGTTCTACCCTATCCGACGGAGGGCCATAGGGAGTTAGTCGCAACAATTTTTTAGCGGGTCAATTAGCCTAGAACAGCAACTAGGCCCATTAAAGCTTTACTAACGTTGCGTTACTTCACAGAAACGCGGGTACGAAAATATTGTAAGTATTGACATTAACGATATCATTATCTTTTTCTTCCGTTTAACATTTCTTTTTTTTTTTTTTTTTTTTTTTTTTAGTAGGAAATTAGGGCAAAATAGGTCGAAAGCGAAAAGCTGCAAACCTTAAAATAAAATAGCAAACTTTTACAGTATAGCTAGAGATCGATTCTTATTTAAAAAAATCTTATAAATAAAACCATTTTCCGTTTTAACGCGTTATGTAATCCATTAGTTAAAATTACTTTAAATTATTAACTATCAATAAATATAACGTTTAAATAAAGCTGTTACTATAAATTTTATTAAAATTATTTCTTATTTTCGTATTACTTTAATTAATTAACAAGTAACTATAATATACGAATAGCTATAAACCCGAATACGAAGAAAAATTAAGTTCTTGGGGTTATTAGTAATACGATACGGATATTAAAAATATTTATTGATTTTTTTCACCTTTATTTATATATATAATTATAAAAAAATTTAATCGATATATTAAACAAGTTTGAATTTTTCCTTATATTATCCGATTATTAACTTTTTTTTCTCAGAATTAATAGTAAGCAAATTACTGAAAATGTCGAATTTAACATTACGATTGTTAACTTAAATTACTTTGCGAACATTATAATAAATAAGTTAAATAAGTATAAAAAATATTTACGTTTTACGTTTTCAGGTTAAATATTAGCATAAATAAATATATCGTAAGTGTGATAAGCCAACAACTCAAACAGGCACAGTCGGACTTTTGTCGCTCAAGCTCCGATCACCGCCAAGGACGTGTCACGTGACCTGCTCACCGGGAAAATCAGACGTATAGCGTAGATACGAGTGAGCAGGGTGAACAGGTGTGAGAATCGTGAGCCACAGGAAGGATATATACACTCGTTCAATTCCATAGTTAGATAGCTACAGCTTGCAATACAACTTCGTTATCCAAGACGCCCTTGGTATTACGAGACGTGACTAAGTTATCATTGTTCTATTGCTCAGACGACACGATACTCCTGCCAACATAAACCCGTGCGTTTAGGTTTAATAGTTGGTTAACTAGCCTAGCCGTCACATTTGGCAGTTGCCTTTTTAAGCTTGAAATAGGCGCACTAACTATTTAAGTGCCTACCAGTCCTATCCTCCTGTTTTAGGTGGTAATCAGCAATTCCTCGTATCATCCTCCCAAATGTGTATCAGCACATAACACCCCACAGCCCCTGATGTGAGACCCAACACTGCCTCGGTGTCACGGCCTTGTCAACCGTAGACAGCTCCAATATATATACAGCTGTAGCACCAAGAGTGATTGCCACAATTGCGATCATTCCACCGATCTTTTGCCCTGATGGCGCTATGGGAAAGGTGCAGCCCTAACACTCGGCCCCAGGTACACCATCTAGGATTTTGAGACAAAAGGTGAGGCTACCTTGCAAGTTGTAGTAAAATAGAAGTATATAAGGTAGACACAATCCAGAATGATGGAATTCTTAAGGCGTGTCATAGGTGTATATATCTCCTTGTGTCAAAGCTGTGGACTTCCTGCAGCTCCTTGGGGGGTATTGGGTTGTATACATTGGTAAATAACTGCATTATTCAGCGATTTATTCACTCATAGTACAAATTTTCCTTAACTAATCAAAGAGTGAATGATGGGAAGGTATGGAAGAATAGGAAGGATATTTTCTTAGCCTTTGCTACCTCGAATAGGGGTGGGTCACATTTTTCCCGAAGGGGACCTCCGGATTATTAGACAACACCTGCGAGTTTGACTTAAATTACACGGCACATCCCGAGAGTGCGCCCGTACTCATGTGAAAAAGTAGCCATGAAATATAAACCCTCCCATCCACCTTTCAAATGACTTCAACGTAGCCAACTATTGACCTCTGCGCAGTTCATGAGACCTTCATAGCTCTGGCGTTCCGTCTTAAACGAGATTTTCCGCGCAGCCTGCCCCCGGTGTTTGGATAGGCTTAGAACAGGGGCTGGAATAGGGGTTAGAGTAGGTGTTAGAATAGGGGTAACTAGACGGCCCACACTTTGGTATGGAATCTAACGGGTATTCAACCTGCCTTTGGCAACACATACCCGGTCATACGAACCTTTCCAACCCTGAGCTCTGGAATTTAACTTCTGCAATCAATCTAGTCCCGCAATTCATCCGAGACCGCTAGCCACGAGGTTGCCCCCGTCGCTTTCAGCTCATCGGCGCAGGCCCCATCCGGAGGCCCAGGCGGAGTAAGACGATCTGTCCGATCTAAGGGACGACGTGAGCGACAGGTACTGGGATTGAAGAACGTCAGTTGAACGTTGGTCCCTCCAGGCGACCGGGATCTACCTCGTAACCTGGGCCCATTACTGGCGCGGGCAGGGAGCTCTCCTGCATGCTCTATCTCGAGGACGTCAAGGTGCACATGACAGCCCGCGACGAAGCCCAAACCAATTCCACAATACGAGGCGTCGAGGAGGCCATGCCTAATCTGCAGATGCTTCAGTCTATATACCCTTCGAGCTCGCCGAGCTGACTTCGATCAAAGCATCGCCGCAAGGCTTCTTAGGGAAAGAGGATAAGCTCGGCGAGGGAGCGCCGAGTGGGTGCGTGTATCCCGGCTAATTAATACTGCTCTTGCAATTCAGCCCTTTCACTGGGCATCTACCGTGATGTCATACACGATCCCGGCCATTGGATCAAGACAGGGAAGATTCTTGGATTTTGCTGTACAGATCCCCATTGTAAACTGTAGCAATGATCAACACGTAAAGTGGAAGGTTTTACTGCCCATGGTCACTAGTCACTGTGTAAGGGTCCAGCTGTGAAAGGTAGTGTTGGCAACGAGATGATTGCTCTTCCCAGATGCCGATGCCCAGCTCTATGATCGTGTCATCTGGTATCCCTTTCTCATACATGCACAGTTCCCATTAATTAGTATCCCACCCAGTCGCCTGTCCATGCTGTCTCTAAATAACCAATGTCATGTTCCTTGCCCGATATACGCCGCGCCGTTCGCTGGATCATTGAGATACAGCACCATTGATGCACTCTGCCTATGTCTTATCCCCGTCGCTAGATTAGGTATAGCATAGCGACGACTAAGCCAACGCCGACAGAGTTAAGTAACCTGGGCGCAGGCAGCAGAGTCGCGGCCTCACCCTCGCCTTCCGTACTCAAGACACCAATAGAGCCGGTCCCGTCTTCGGAACCAACCCTCTCGGCATCTCCTGAACCCCGAGCAGGTACCGCCGTGGGAAATACCTGGAAGCCCTGGTCATCGTAGCTCTTGGGCATGGTGTTAAAACCCAGGGGGACCGTCATCGTGGTCAGAAGTCCCTTGCCGTCGAACGTCGTGATGGTTTCAACGCCAGAACCTCCAGGTGCCTGCGAGGGTTGCGCCGAGGGTGACGGCGACGATAACGGAGAAGTGGGGGTCTATGCCACATCCTGTTAGCTACCGGATACGCGATGGGACAGGCACCACCATCAGCACCCAAGGGTAGCTGCCTGCGCTTAAGGGGGATGGGGTTCTTTATTGGACGTACTTACTACGGAAGAGCTGCCACTCGGCACTATCTTCCCCTCCGGTGTCATTACCCAGCCTTCGGGTACGTCGTACGAGCCGGAGCTGGCGTCACCTGAGCCTCCTATGCCTCCGACCGGCACGTTCGCCTCCGAAGTAGAAGTCGTGCCCGCGGCGACGGCGGTAGTGGTCAAGATGCCCGCGTTGCCTTCGTTGCCGTTGACCTCCCCTCCTTCGGCCCGGATGGACTGCCAGGTGCCGGAGCTGTCACCGTAGGTGTACGACGATCCCGTGCTGTAGTCGGTGACCTTCACACTCTTCACATACATCGTGAACGGCCCCTGGCTGTAGTCTGTCGGCCCACGCGACCAGTCGATGGTGCCCGGCGAGTTGCTCGGGTCGCCACCGGACCATGCGCCGAACTTGACTTGCATGGGAGTCTGGGGGTATTGCCCCTCTTCCGCATCACTGTACCTCAGTTCACGAAGGACGGTCCCGCCGGCCGTCCAGACAATCCGCTCGCTCGTCCAGTCCAGCGTGTACGTGATGTAATCGGTCTGGGTGCCCGAAAGCTGGTGGAACTGCCCGCGGTTGTACGACGCCGTTATGCCCTTGCCGAAGTAGTTGGTCTGCACCTCGTCGGGAGCCGCGCCCAGCCACTCCCAGTCGATCTCGTCGAGGCAGCCGGACTGCAACACGAAGGAGGAGACTATGCCGGCGCCCGGGGCGGCCTTCAGGGTGAACTCGACGCGGCCGAACATGATGAAGAAGACGGAGGCGAGCTGGGGCGCGTCGCCGCCCCGGGTGACGGTGAAGGCGGCGCCGTTGGAGTCGTACGTCACAGTGCCGCCCGAGGCCTCAAAGGAGTTGACCCCGCCCTGGGTGAAGTCGACGTCAATGGCCATGCCGAGGGCGGTATTCGGGGGGCATGCTGTTTGAAAGTCAGCTACATGGCTGGCGGTGCAGAAGGGGAAGCAGTCGACTCCGCGGGTCCGAGCACGTACTGTTCGTCAGAGGATTGCAAGCCGTCCATGTCTGGGCCACTGCTGGGGCCGACAGCAGCGCCGTGGCCGCGGCTGCAGCGACTTTACGTCTAGAGAAGATCATGGCGTCTCTAGGAAGATTGACTCAACGCCGGTTGCCGAAACCGTGTTACGGGACTCGAGGGGTCGAGGACGAGCCGTCCGCGTAGCACCGGGACAGGGGAGAGATGCAAGGTGACTCAGAACGAGTTGTATTACAATAGGTTTACGTGCCTTCAGGCCTCGATCGAATATGTACAATGGGGGGGAAAGAGGAAACCCTCACCACAGGATCTCCAGGCCTGCAGCGAGCTTATGATATATTCCCAACCACCCTTTTTCACCACTTTGCCTGTTTTGGATGCAGCGCCATCGTCTTCGGCAAACGGAAACCGGGAACTGGCCTAAACGGCGGCCTGTCACGGAAGACATAAGCCTGTCTGCTTGTGGTGAAGTTCCTTGATAAGAAGGTGGTTGGTCGAACTTGCGCGATTACTGAGGACACTCGGACTCGACATATTTCTAGTGGAGACCAGTCTCGCTGTCGACCAGTCGCATAGGGAGGGGACCTTGGCATTAAAAGCTTGGGGAGCTTAGGTGGGGGGGGTTAAGTTCTAGTACCTATTGGCTGATGGCCTTACAGCCCATTCCGGTGGCTGGGTTACCCGCCTTGAGCATGTGACGACATACATGTCCTGTTACCAAGGCGTGCGTACATACATACATATCACACCGACCATACTTCGTATTCCGCCGTCATCCCCAGCACTTTCGTATTTAAGCAACGGGGTGCCGGCTTCCTTCTGGGCAGAAAGCTCGGCGGCCATGTGTTTATTGTCTATTAGGACCTATCTTCGTCAGCCCCGTAAAGCCAGTCCACGCTGCCCACGTCACTGTCCACAGACTTCGCAATCGACTGCCTGGTCCATCGTTAGATGAGCCCTGGCGAGTAGATTGCTAGCATGACTCGTCCTTTTCTGCGAAGCGACGCAAGTGCGATGCCTTGAACGGCGGGATGCTCATTTCAACTCGGATTGCTCCGTGCAGAACTCCTCTATTGTGGATATACGGCGCGCCGACCGTGCCGGAAAAAATACATGACCAGATTCGCCTCGTTTGACATGTTTCAGGGCTAAAATCAACTGCAAGGCCTGTTTCCCTTGTACAACCGGACTGTGCGAGCAAATGACCATCCGGAAATATCGGTTTGATGGACGTCCCTAACTGTTCCCGTTTGGTTAACCGTACGGCCCGGTGAACAGAGCCTTGATTATTCGTCTCCCGGATCTGTCCTCGTTTGGGACAATCGTCTGGTTGACGAGGCGGCCCCTGTCTGGTCAACGTTTCCTGCCAGTCCGTCGGCTCAACGTAGTAAGATTCCAAATGGCCAATCTCCGTGGGCCTCATGGACCCATCTCGGGCAAGAGTTCAATCAAGGACGGCTTTGAATAAGACCATTGAATGGGATGGCATATTTTCCATGATCCAGGGTATATATATATATATATATATCACGGTTTCCAGATAGGGATAGCCAGGGGATTCAGGAGCAAGAGAAAAGAAAATGAAATCGCAGAAACGTGGAGTTCCATTCTTTCGCTGACTTTATCATGTGGCACGACAAGGCACCAACCATCGGGTTGATCGATTGGCATGAGGCAAGACTGACGCTCCAAGACTTAATATGCTTTTCCCTAGGATCCGGGACCTAATCTGCGGCGAGCGAGTCCGGACTTTGCCAGAAATTGCGCGTCAGGGAATCCCACGAGGACGCAGGGCTGGATCTTCCTCCGGAGGACAATGAAATGCTCGACGTCTTCATGCTTGTAGGGCATGGTGCTTGCATTGCATGCCCTTCCATATGGCGGAATACCGGATCCTGGGCATCTGCAGATGGAAAGGAACCTTTCTCGAGATCTCTATAGGTCCGTCCAGGTTTGGTAGGAATAATTGCTCCATTCTTAAATAGATATTCCGGCCGGCGGCCCCTGACATCAGCAGTCAAGTTTTCACCGCGGGAGTGTGCCATGGCAACAGCTGCCAAACTTGACAGAGCGACAAACATAGGGGAACGTTCAATTATGGTTTCGGAGGGTATGCCTAAGAGTGGAATCATTAGGCCCATCGGTATGAAAACAATGGCCAGCGCCTGTGGCAGATATCTACATACTATAAGTGGTGAATAGCCTAACTTGGTACGGGCAACTAACCTGGTCACTAGCTCTCGATGGATGACGTTATATACGATCGTCGATGCGACGAACAGCATGAGGACTCTATGACGGTTAATGGGAAACGTACAAAACTAACGATTAGAGGAGCTTCTTACGATGTCCTGAGGGCTTCTCCCTCCGTCCTAAAAGCCGGACAGAGCACGGAGCTAGAGCACATGATCCCCAGAGACAACATCTTGATGGCTTCCTTGATTCGACCCTTATGTTTTGCAGGGAGGATGAGCATTGTGGCAAAGATGGTCGTGGACATATCGTTTGGCAAGGCACGAGTGATGAAGGCCGCTCCCGATGATCTCCTTGGGTTGATGAAGCTCTTAGGTTCCTGGTATGATACCGAATATTCTGGGAGACGCTCCTTAGATGTTGGGCAGCAAAGGGAAAACTTGCGGGTTGCGATGAATCGCTCTTATATAAGCAGGTCACGGGCGAATTGACCAAACATGCCCCTCCAGATGCTTGTCCCGATATACGTCACCCCAGTCAAGTTGCCCGTCGAAGTGTAAAAACCCCCATATCTTTGAAGCCCGAAGCATATTTCTACATTGCGTCACACGGGGGTGGAAAGAGCGATAGTTGTCGCCCTGTTTGATGCCTTGGAGCTCAAACGAACTCTTCCTCGATTCTGGATGGGTGACGGATAGCCACATTGATTGTTAAGTGCATAAGTGCTTACTAGGAGAGGGTTGCCTTACTTCTAGTGTCCAGTGCCTTCTCAGCTGGCGCTGGTTCGCAGGCTTCTGATTCGTCAATCTTTGTCTTCGTGGTTTAGCCTCACTATCTGCCTCGTGATGGCAGCAGAGATGCCTAGAGTCTGTAGGACTTCTGCGCCCCATTGGGCACCAACTGTGCAGCTGACCCCCCTCAAAGGCCACAGAAGGCCTCACCGAGCCTGCCAGCATCCGCCTGCTCCGATCCTCCTCCTCGAGGGGAAATGGGGAGCCAACCCGCCCGACTCACGCGTTTATCCGTGGGAGAACCTGAGCCAGTAGCCAAGGTGGGCAGACGGATAAGCGAGGATCATTTCGGCGAGGCTGCTCTTGTGGTTATATTTGGAAACGCCAGCCTCTATACAAGTTCAGCGTTCTCCCGAGGAAATCGAGACTCCTTTGGCAGTCAGGTTGCAGCCGATTAACTTAGAAGGTTGGCAACCAGCATCAATCCCCAGAAGTCCCGCCGATGGTTTCGCAAGAGTCGCGCCAATGTACCGAGAACCATGCCCTTCACTGGTCCTGTCAGAGGGGGACGGCTGCAACATCGACCCCCGAAGCGCCGTGCTTAAGGTAATCTCGGAGCTGGCAGAGCTGATTCCCGCGGTCCTCTGCAGCTTCGTGAGCACCGCGTACGTGTTGCGCGCTGAGCAGGCCGGCCCCCTCGATAGCGATGTTCGTCCCGCCCTTCCAACCCCAAAGACGCAGGAGCTATCTCTCTGACAGACCCCCTCCCTAGAACGCCGTATCCCCTCCCCCCACCCCCTCGGACAGGTTCTTCGTGGGCTCCAGCCCGCGCCTCGACTTCCTAACCAGGCCCTCCGGAGGGCTCATGCTGGGCTCGTTCCTGGTGCTCGGCTGCTGCCTCTCGTCGTACACGCACCGCCGCCGGGGCCGGGACCCCTACCAGCCGCTGGTGTTCACGGCGTGGGCCGCCTGGGCGGCGTGCGTCGGGCTCGGCGTCGGCTGCAGCACCGACATGATCATGCTCGGCCTCGTGCCGTGGGCGCTTTGCGCCGCCGTGCTCAGCAGCTACCTCGGGCACGTGGCTGCGGCAAGGTGGCTCGCGGTGCGGCGCCGCGGCTGCGAGGCCGAGCCCGTGCTGCTACTACCAGGGGCGGGCATCATCGCGACAACGATGAGGACGGTGACGCTCTGAGGCGGGCCTGGTGGGCTGATTACGTTAGAGGGATAAGAAAAGACGGACCTGAAGTGGATGACACGCTCGCTCTTATTCTTATTCGACTATTCCTTGATCGGTGCTAGGCGGGACTCTGGAATTTCGCTGGGGCGCAACTAGCAGATGTCCTGCTGGTCACCGTTGAATACGTTATGACTACATGAGGCAGGGGACCTGGGACCTAGGACGGGAGAGGGCTATCGAGCGCCTCTTTTTTTTTCGCTCTTCTTTACAGTAATGAGGGATCCCCACAGCCCTATGCATTTTTGTTCCAAGATTTCATTTACGCCAATATTTCATCCACTTATCGCTCGATATGCTTTTGAGGGGCAATGGCACGAAGTCGTAGTACCACTTCGAGACTGAATGGAAACCCCTGACCAGAAGGAGTGGCCTTGATACACGTATCCACTCCTCTTACTCTCGCGTTTAGCTACCAATTCTAGTTGGTTATGACATTTAACTGCCTTCTCGTAGTGGTTGGCCCACTTGAATAGTCACCACCCTTTAGACAGCCTGAAGTCGCTATTGATTGTCTAATATTTTGCGACGAGAATGGCATAGATCTCGCAATTTAATGGAGCCATCTGAAACAGCCCCGTACCTCTGTCCTACTGGCAGGAACTGGGCGCAGAGGAGAGCGATCACGATGCGGAAGCGAGCGAGTACGATATGAGCCATTAGCCTTCCTACTTCGGCAGCACCTTTCGTCGGACTCTGTCGTTAATCTACGCACAAATGCCCGGGACAGCTTCACGGGTGATCTTAGAGGCGGCGCCCGAGCCACAGATGCGCGGACCGTGATGTTCCCCTCCTCTACAGCGACTTATTGTCAAATATATCATGGGGTTTCCGCGTATCGTGGAAGGGACCTGGAGTAGCGGTGGCGAAGGACGCCGGAGTTGGCTGCGTAAGTCTCACCGGCGACCGACACACTTGTAAGGAAACCCTCAGCTTGCCGGTTGAGATCTTCTGCCCGGGCTCGGCCCCTACCTCTTAGTCTATCAACGGGTAGCTCTACCACCACTAAATTATTGATTAGCTAGTTCCGTTCTTGCGGCCGCACCCAAGAGCTCGAGCATCACCCACTACGGAAGATAGCAACAGCTCCCAAGTCCCTGCCCGTTTTACGTCCATGCGCGCTTACTCACTCATTGGTATAGATGAGACTCCCAGCATCCCGGCTAGGAACTGGCTGCTTTAACCGCCGGGGAGCTCCGTTTCTGCCAACAGCCCCCCTTCCCCCTGAACGCCCTAGAGTGACCACCCTATGTAGTGGCGTAGATCCATACGCGGCTTCAGCTTCTCTTGCGCATGCATTGCAAGAGGTGGAGGAGGAGCGCGGAAGTGCGTCCACCTTGAAATAAATATATATGTATATGTGAGCAGTTGAGGTGATTTTCTGAAAGGGCTTTGATTTGTGGCCCTAGGGTTGCAAGAACAAAGCAGGAAGCAGCTATATGTGGCTGCTCTCCCC
>QJNV01000296.1:0-78501 GCA_004155935.1 Monosporascus sp. GIB2 | reverse complement strand
GCTCGTCGTCGGCGGCTGGCGGCCCGTGCTGGGCGTGCGGCGCGGCGGCGAGGCGTGGCGCGCGCTCAACGCCCGGGGCGTGTTCGCCGAGCGGTGCTTCGTGCTGGAGCGGGCCGGGGACGGGGACGCCATGGTGCTGAGGGAGGAGATCGCGCGGAGGGTCGAGGGGTAGCGGGCTTGGATTGGATTGGATTGGGTTGGGATAGATTGGGGGGGAGAGGGGCGAGGTTTGGAGTTAAGGCGGGGTCGGAGGGCTGGCATGAAGGGCGGGCTGGGTGTATGCACATCGCCAAAAGTAGACGCTGGGATAGAGCCCACGAGGCTGGAATATATCGCCCTTGGAGTCTACAGCAGATACTGTGATAATCGCGCTTGTTAGTCGGGGTAGCGAGCGCTAGGGTAGCACAGCGGTGATTAATTGATCAGGCCGGTTGGAGGGGTTGGCCAAGTATCCATGATCACGACTGGGACTACGCCGTCTCTAATACAGGAATAGATCACCAGCTTGGGATGATTACTCTCAATTATTACGACATCAGCCGAAAGGATGTATCTATAAAGAGTTGATCGACGTTTGTGGTGGAATAGCCACTCCAGTGTCGCCTACAAGAGATAATAAGTCTGAGCTTTAAAGCTTACAGAAACAGTTACACTCATCATCACGATTAAATCTTGCCTCAATACTTGGAGATCACTCAGAGTAAGCCATATGCATCTCGTCCGGATGCAGAGTGAAATTGGTCTCATCCACCGGGGATCACATGCTCTACGAGGGGATCACCGAGGCGGTTAATACGCAGTGTCGAGTGGACTTGCGGTCGGCCTGCTTTCAGTACATGGACCAGACGGCTTGCCTTTTCTAACGTCATTCATTGCTGTCATGATCTACGCCTTGGGTTTGGTAGCGTAGTCTATTGCGTTTGGGGGTCTATTTGACACGGGTGACTAGCGTTCCCGGGGTCTCTCGTTTTAGGGTCGCCTAGAACTCCACCTCTGGCAAGTTCATGCGTAGATTGTCGTAACGGATCCTCCTTCAAATATGAAACACCATAATCCCGTATAATCCGCTTAATCAAACTAGTACTCGTAAGAAGAGACGCGTACTGGAGAAGCAACTCAGGGCTACTTACCGGTGTCAAGAAAGACTCAGCTACAAATCTGGCTCTTGCGTTTAACTGGGTTTTTGTCAGCAACTCCAGACTCGGGACGCACAGGGGAGACGCAACCAGGCAGCCGAAACAACTAGCCAAGAAAAGAAAGGAAGCGAGGGTGGAAGACATACGAAGAGCTTCATCTCGGAGATCTCCTTGTCGACCTCTTCCATGAACTGAATGATGAAGTCGACGAGCTTGTGCTTGAGCATCTCCTCGGTGTGGAAGTTGGTGACGAGGAAGGAGATGTCGTAGCCGCGGACGGGCTTGCGGCGCAGGATGAAGAAGGCCTCGGCGCGCTGCGTCAGGAAGCGCGTGAACTTGTGCACGAGGATGCCCTCGATCTCGTCGGCCTGCTTGATGCGGATGCTGATGCGCACGCTGTTGATGCTCGGCTCGATGAGCACGCGCTCGTTCTCGTTGCGGGACACCGTCAGCGCGTTCAGCAGCACCTCGGGCGACGTCTGCGCCTCGATCTCGGGCACGTTGTGCCGCTCCGACGTCTGCGACGCGAAGTTGGACAGGCACAGCGCCGCCGTCAGGCTGCTCCGCACGCACTGCAGGTACGGCCGTAGGGACTGGGACTAGAGTCGTGGTGCGTCATGCCCGCCGTCAGCTATGGGTTGCCTCGGAGCGAGCAAGGGGCAGGGAGGCGAGTGGGTGGTGAGAGAGGGTGCTGGTTTACCATGGTGTAGGCGGTGTTTGCGGCGGTAGGTAGAGGCGGTAGGGAGAGAGTGGTTGTTGGTCTCTACGACCTCGAGAAAGTCGGATATCGATCGAGTCTGCCGTATATAAGTTTATCTCGTCTCGTCGTTGTTCCTTGGGCGGCAGGCTGAGTTGAACCGTCTATGTGTTGCATGTGAGGTTCGTCGAAGCAACCGCCCAATTGCTTTGCCCGGGAACTTGGCAATGACAACGGTCAGGGTTGCAGTCTCTGGGGTCATGTAGATTTCAAGGTGGGGGGGCATTGGGGGGGCCGTTTCTGTTAAGGAGCGTTAAGGAGCTTAGTTAGGGGAGTCGGGGGTCGGAGCTGAGGCTCGTGAGGCTTGTGAGGCGGGTGAGCATGATTAAACACGTGACATCAGTCACACACCATACCCACATCTATCTTATCGATATCTCTGTGGCTTGCTCGCTTGCTCTCTTGATGTGGGCGGGGCATTCAGGCATCGTGGCTCTAAATCGACCGGCGCTTACATAAGGCATAAAGATCCCTGCATAATTCACGACTTTCCGCCATCCCCCACTTCTGACAGCCAAGACCACAACCCATAACCACAACCGCCACCCGTGAGAGACAGGGCACTACGCAGTACGTACATAGCTTCCCATCGGCCTGGAAGCTTTTAGATCGCTGCAGTTTACGTACACCAAGTTTGCCTGCTCGATTTTACAAGCAAACGCCTTTTTAATTTTTCCCGCTGGGATCTCTACCCTGTCTGTTTTTTGATAGACGTCTTCCCCTTCCTCCCTAATCATATTCCACTCTCCTTCATTCTGAGATATAGCCTAGAGCACCCCGGCAGGTCAAGATGGCGTCGATACCAGGTAAGAAAATTGCCACTCTGCCTTCTATCTGCACATCCAAGCTGATGGCTAACCTCCTTTGACCCCGTAGTCGTCGTTAAGCATCAGGGAAAGCCCTACAATGTCGAAGTGGACCCCGAGTCGACCGGAGAGGTTTTCAAGTTCCAACTCTACAGCCTGACCGGAGTGGAGCCCGAGCGTCAAAAAGTCCTCATCAAGGGTGGCCAACTGAAAGATGATGCGCCCATGAGCAAATTCGGTCTGAAACCGGGCCAGACCCTCATGATGATGGGAACTCCGGGAGGTGATGGTACTGCCGAACTTGCCCGGCCCAAGGAGAAGATCAAGTTCGTCGAGGATATGACGGAAGCTGAGGCCGCGCAACAAGAGGGGGCGACACCCGCAGGTTTGGCCAACCTGGGCAACACATGCTACCTCAACTCGACGCTGCAGACTCTTCGTGCCATCCCGGAGCTCCAGAATGCTCTCACCCAGTACGAACCACAGAGTGCTAGTGCTACGGGTACTGCGCCTCAGCTGGATCTGACGAGACAGCTTCGAGACCTCTACAAAAATATGTCAGAGACGCAGGAGGCGTACATTCCGATGACCTTCCTAAGTGCACTACGAAACGCATTCCCCCAGTTTGCCGAACGGTCCCGGACAGGCGCGGGCTTTGCGCAGCAGGATGCCGAAGAAGCTTGGTCGCAGATCATCTCCCAGGTACGGCAGAAGCTGAGGGTGAAACCGGCGTCTGGGGACTCTGAAACTCCTTTCATCGACAAGTACATGTCCGGAGAATTTACCACGACCCTCGAGTGTGACGAACCTGCCGCGAAAGAGGGAGGAGAGCAACCCGTCACTTCGAAGGAGCCGTTCTTGAAACTCAACTGCCACATCGACGCTGGCACGAATCATCTGCGGGATGGTATTCTAAACGGGTTGACCGAGAAGCTGGAGAAGAGATCCGAAGTTCTGGGCCGAGACGCCGTTTACACCAAGACATCCAAGATCTCCCGATTACCCAAGTATCTGACTGTTCACTTTGTTCGCTTCTTCTGGAAGCGGGAGACGCGGAAGAAGGCCAAGATCATGCGCAAGGTCACATTCCCTCACGAGCTGGACGTCGTCGAATTCTGTGACGAAAGTCTTAAGAAATTGCTCGTCCCCGTCAGGGACAAGGTCCGGGAGGTTAGGAAGGACGAGGAAGATTTCGAGCGGGCACGGAAGCGCCGCAAGCGGGGAGATAAAGCAGGCGACGACGTAGCAGGCGGTCACGGCGCCTCGGCCAAGGATGCGAAGAAGGACGAGAAGAAGACCAGCGGCGGCACCTCGGCCGACGGTGACGTCGAGATGACGGAAACGTACAAGACAGACGCCGAGATCGACGCAGAGCGCGAAGCGGCGCTCGTGGCGGCCAAGAAGGAGCTGCACGCTCTCATCGACCCGGAGCTTGCGCGTGACGATGGCGCTAACCAGTCGGGCCTGTACGAGCTGCGCGGCGTCGTCACGCACCAGGGCGCCAGCGCCGACAGCGGTCACTACACGGCGTACGTCAAGAAGTCGGGTAAGGGAGGCAAGCGCAGGGAGGGCGAGGACAAGGACGACAAGTGGTGGTGGTTCAACGACGACAGGGTCTCGGAGGTCACGGCCGACAAGATCGAGGCCCTCGCAGGCGGTGGCGAGTCCCATTCCGCCCTCATCTTACTGTACCGCGCGATTCCGCTCCCTTCTGCCGATGGCACCGCGGTGGAGGAGTAAATTGGGATGTTCGAGAGTGGTTGTTGGTGCCCACCTTAGTTAGACTTCGTACGAATCGCATGACTTACGGCGAAAGGAATGGCAGGGGGGGGTAACATGCTCGGCATGATGTTACAGTTGGAGCGGAACGTGGCTTAGACTTAGGCAGTTAGCAAGGGCCGCCCGTAGCCGCTGCTTTACGCTCACGAAGGGGCACTGTTTGTGCTAGAAAATAGATGTCGTCCTGGTCAATTCCTGTGCTTTGATGTTCCAATTGTGTGACTTTGGGCCGATTCAGCAGTGATCAAAGTTGTGCTCAGTTTCCCATATACACGGCTTAACGGCGTCCAAATACGAGCGCTTGTGACTAAACAGTAATTGTATTACCTTTCACCAAAGTACTTGCTGAGGATCACCGTTTAAAATTAGGAATCTAGCAAGCGAGGTAACCGTCTAGGTGGAATACATTTACGGCGTAGCTACAATACGTCCCGCCTGCAACGCACCTCACCTCGACCATGCACCCCCCAACCCACCTGTCGACTATTACCCCTATTCAGCTTCAACCTTCACATCCTACTTCATCTAGCGAAGGCTCGCGCGTCCTCTAGGCCCTCGCAAGCTTTTCAACTACCGAAATATTTCGCCGTAGTTTGCAATTTGAAATTCGCGAACCTGAGGCTCAGGTCACCCAGGACGAAATAACCCCATCCATCCACCAGGGGGCTCAGCTTCGGACTTCCGAAGGGTCGGGAGCCGTTCATCCGGACTCTACTTGTGCGCCTATTCGCGAGCCTTACGAGGTCGACATGGTCGAATCAAATACCTCCGTCATCGCATTCGGCTGTCGAGTACTGGCTGCCAGGGGGAAGATGGTATCCAGAGGTAACTCGCACCGGGCGCGATTATGGGTGGTTATTCCCCCTTACTTCATGGATTCCCGGCCGCTCTGCTTGGCGTCAAATCGAAGGTGGTTATTATCGGCGTGCAAAGCCACTGGTAAGGGGCGTGCGGCATCCTCATTGATATTACAGTCTCTCCCAGCGGCCTCACCCACTGCTGGTCTATCCCGAAGGCTCTAATCATTATAGGATGCAAATAGTTCAGGGCTGGCTTCGAGAGAGAATTTGTTGGTCCAGTGTTGGAGTGCGCTGACGTGATCATGGAAGTTTTGTGTCACTACTACAGGTATTGGAGTAGTAGCCTTATGGAAGTGGGAAGATGGATTGGAAAGAGGGACATAACTAGTATTCAAATGTAATGTTCTCCTGGAGGCACATTATCCTCCAGTCGACGTCTTCAACAACTAAAAGGCAGCAGTAACCGAGAAGGAACAACCGGTTAAGAAACACAAGGTGAGGGCATGTACAGAGAATGGGGTTGCAGCCTGTGGCACATGATGTAGTTTTCGGGCTCCCGTGTATCAGAGAGCCACCGTAGAGTATTTCCTTTTCCCTAGCGCCAGAGGGACATACTGGTGACAAGATCGCCGCTTTCCTACGGGATTCCCCTATCCAATCGTATATTACGTTGTTGGCTGCAAGTGTGATGTTGAGCGCGTGACCGTATATACCTTCTCTCCCTTGCATTAACACGCCAGTGGAAATTAAAAAAACCTGAGTGTAATCCTCTTCTCTCCTAAGACATTCCGCTTCCTCACGACTTTTTATCCTGAAGCCGGATAGCGACATGGCACCAGAAGCAGAACCGGCCTATGGAAGAAGGGTAATGCCTTCCGTCCTCGACGGACTCGCAAGGACCAACCCCAACAAACTCTACGGCGCCATCCCCAAGGCCGCCGATGTCACCGAAGGATTCCGTGACATCACTGTCGCGGATATAGCCAGGTGTGCCAATTTCATGGCTGCTTGGATCGTCGAACGGTTTGGACGAAGCGGGAGCTTCGAGACCCTCACCTACATGGGCATAGAGGATTTCCGAGGCGTCGCCGTCTTCCACGCAGCCGTGAAATGCGGATACAAGGTTGATCGCCTTGGGTGCTTCGCTAGCTAGCCATGCTGATATGTATATAGCTTCTGCTTCCGTCCCCGCGCAACCCCCCGGCGACCAACGTCTCGTTGATGGCTCAGACGGGAAGCACAAAGTTGCTCCATGCCGCTGAGCTTCTTCCTGTGGTAAAGCACCTTCAGATTCTGAAACCAACTATTCACCGCGAGGTAATTCCGTCTTTCAGCGACATGATCAACAGCACCCCGGAGCACTTCCCGTACGAGAAGGGCTTCGAGGAGGCTAAAGACGACCCCATATTGGTTCTACACTCCTCTGGCTCCACTGGTAATACTTCTGAGGCGACTCGTGGAAGGAGATACTAAGGGCAAATCAGGACGTCCCAAGCCTATCGCGATTACCCATGGCTCATTAGCGGTACTCGACAATCAGAAGAACTATCCCGAAGTTCCTGGCCGCAAAAGAAGAGATTGGTCGTTGTTCAATTTCGAGGGGGAGGCTCGATATTACACCGTGTTTCCATTCTTCCATGTATGGCTCACCCTCACCTGTATTTTCCTCCCAATCGATCTGCTAATCAAGGAGTAGCTTGGCGGGTTTGTGGCCATTGCTTGTTAGTTATCTAAACCCATCGCGTATTGGAACATTCCTCTAACAGATTCAAGTCAATCCAATACTCAACAACGCCTCTCCCGTGTTAGGACCCCCTAACATGCTTCCGGACGGCAACCTCCTGAGAAATGTGAGGCTGCATAATAAACTGCGAGTAATTGTCGTTCCGCCCTCCGTCATTGAACAGATTCTACAGGAACCGAACGGTATTGATCTATTCAAAGACGTCGAGTTCGTCTGTTACAGTGGTGCACCGTTGAATCCCGCCGCCGGAGACCGACTCTCAAAAGTCACTGATTCGGTCTCGGTCTACGGTTCGACAGAGACTTTCCTGATACCCGAGTTAGCCTTAGCCCGGGAGGACTGGGCCTGGCACGAGTTCAACCCGATCTTCAAACACGAAATGCGACTGTACGATCCAGCCGGGGGGACGTATGAGATGGTCGTCCTCGCCGACGAAACCAACAAGGACACTAGTGCCATCCACCACAACATGCCTGGTGTTACAGAGTACCATACCAAAGACCTGTTCACACGTCATCCTGAAAATCCTCGGCTTTTTAAGTACTATGGACGCAGAGACGACATTATCGTCCTCGCCAATGGTGCGAAGCTCTACCCCATTCCGTTAGAGGTCAGCGTCCAGAACCACCCTTCTCTAAAGGGTGCCTTCGTAGTCGGCAACGGCCGAACCCAAGCAGCGCTGCTTGTGGAGCCTAGGGAATTCCTCGATGAAGGCCAGCGAACCAAGTTCCTTGAAGAACTCTGGCCGCTTGTTGAGAGGTCCAACTCCCTCATCGGAGGACAGGGGCGCATTCAGCAAGGCAAGATTATCTGTGCGAAGCCGGATAAGCCGTTCGTGAGAACCCCGAAAGGTACGGTCGTACGCAAGCTCTCCGAGGCGCTCTACCGCGACGAAATTGAGCAGCTGTACTCGGGCTCATCGCCTGCGAAGGGGACGGTGAGAGTAGAATTAAAGCCAACAATGAAGCCCGTATACGAGGTTCGGGACGTCATGAAATTTGTACGAAAAACTCTTTCGTCATCCTTCGCTGCGGCGGCCACGATTCCTGAGGATGGCGATTTCTATGCATACAGCCTGGACTCGGTACAGACGCTGGAGATCGTTTCTAACCTGAGGCGTAATCTCCAAGATCAAACTTCCTCTCCCACCGCGTGGGTCTCGCCGCGGACCATCTACCAGAATTCGACCATTCTGGGCCTATCACGCTTGCTGAAAGGATTCCTTGACGACGGTACCCTCCCCGAGGAAGAATCTGAACTTGCGCAGGCCAGCATAATGGATGAGATAGTAGAGAGATACACGAAAGCGCTGCCCAAGAGCACTGGATCACAAGATACAGACTCTTCAGGGACATCCGTAATTGCCCTGGTCGGATCGACTGGCTACCTGGGCTCACATGTCCTAGCCGCCCTTTTGCGAAATCCTAACATTGCTCGTATCTACTGCCTAAATCGCGGCAGCGATGCCCAGGAGAGACAAGAAGCGGCTCTACACGAGCTCGTAAACGGCGCACAGCCACTTCTACAGAAACTGAGGTATATGACCGTCGAGCTCGGAAAGCCTTTGCTAGGACTTGGCCGGAATGACTACGACAGGCTGGCTGCTGAAGTCGAGGTCATTGTCTACAACTCCTGGAGACTCGACTTCGGCCTGGCCATGCGGTCATTCGACCCATTTTTTCGCGCAACAAAAGACTTAGTGGAGCTCTCAACCGCCAGCAAAAGCCGTATGCGCATCGTCTTCATCAGCTCTATCTCCTCGGTCGCGCAGATGGCCCGCAAGACCACTGTACCCGAAGCCCCGGTCCCGGACGCCTCGGCGGCCCTCAACACCGGCTACGCGCAATCGAAGCTCGCCACCGAGCGGATCCTCGCGCACGCGAGCCGGACCTCCGGTGTCCACGTCTCGATCATCCGCGTGTGCCAGGTCGGCGGCCCGACGAGCGGCTGTCCCGGCACGTGGGCCGACCAGCCGTGGATCTCGGCGATGCTGCGCACGGCGAAGACGCTCAAGTCTATCCCGAGCGGGGTAGCGCCGATCGACTGGGTCCCGGTGGACACAGCGGCCGCGATGCTGCACAACCTCGTCCTCGAACCGGCCCACGGGGCCCTGCAAGTCTACAACATATACCCGGCCCGGCCGCGGCCCTGGGAGCACCTCGTCGACGTATTCCGCGAGAGACACGATATCGCCGAGGTGATCCCCCTGCCGCAGTGGGTTAAGAAGCTCCGTGACGTCGTCGACCCCACTCCCGAGGACGTCGACAGGATGCCCGCGCTGAAGTTGCTGGACCACTACGGCGCGCTTGGCGACGGGGTCACGGGAATCGCTGTTGCGACTGAGCATGCCGACAGTGTTTCGGGGGTGCAGATACCCGTTGCGGACGACGATATGCTAAGGAGCTGGCTGCAAGATTGGGGTTTGTAGGTTCTTATGTGATGGTTATTATGTGGCACAGAAGTTCAGGGTCTGTGACTTCTTACCCCTGAACACCCAAGGGGCCAAATCACTCTTTCATACGCAAGCAGACACCGTGATCGGGAGAGGAAGGGGTGATGGCGACTAAAGTCACCCAAATATCCGCTAGTGTCAAAGGGTATGTGTTCTGTGACAGTTAAGAAGATCAGGGGATAAGGTAACATAAAGTGTGGGAAGTCATAATTGTCTGACTAAAATTAAGCTTTAGGGAGCGGTAGTTAGGAGGCTTTTTATATATTAGGGGTACTCCGGAATAAGGTTATTCCGGGATACTGGAAGTATGCTAATTAACAAAAATACCCTTATTTTACGATATACCCCTTAGATAAAAAGAAAATATTTTTTTAAATTTGTTTATTATAGTTTTTATAATTTTTAAATAATTATAATAATAAAAAAAATAGCGTAGTTAATTAATTTGATTAATAAAAAGGTAAACCGTATGTATTTTAAGTACGCGGGGGAAAGTTATTGTTATGTTTTTTTTTATTATTATTACCGCGGTAATAGGTAACGAAATAGTAGGTTTGCGTTTTGCGTTTTGCATTATTTTTGTTAATTTCGCGCGTAAGAAAGGTTTTTTTTTTTTTTTTTTTGGTTTATATAATAGTTTCGTAAATACCTTAAGTTCGAAAAAAGTAATTGCGATAGTTAACGTATGGTACAGAATTATTATTACTATTATTATTATTATTATTATTAGAAATAAGTATTTTTTGTTATTTTTTGCGCGTACGTTATACGCGTTATAAGTTATTAGGTATGTTAATTGTTGATTTTAATTATTTCCATTATTATTATTAATAATAACGTAAGTATTATTATTTTTGGATGGTTTTATTTAAGCTTATTAACGGCGATTGTGATAAAATTCTTTACCGCGTTACCGCCGCGTAGTACGCGGCCGCCGTCCGCGTTCGTAAGACGCGCCGTGCGCGCGTAAACGCCGCCGCCGCCGACGCCGCCGCAGCCGCCGCCGTAATAGCAATAATTCCCGCGCCCGTATTTGCGCCCGTATTTGTGCCCGTATTTGCGTTCGCGTCCGTTTCCGGCGCGCCCGTTACGCCGGCGGCTAACCGCTAGCGTACCCGTCCCGCGCGTGGTGTTTGCCGCGCCGAGTTTTGCCTGGGGTGCTTGCGTTTCGCGTTTGCGGGTAAAAATACGGGCGAATATTTTGACGCCGCTATAAGTAGTTATTATTAGCGTTATGCTTTGGGATATATTTATATTTCGGTATACGTACTTTTTTAATTTTTGGAATTTTTTTTTTTGTTAACCGTTAATTAGCTTTATTTTCGCCCGTTCGTTTACCGTACGTTTAATGGCGGTTTTCGTAATTAATATTAATTTTACTATAAGTTTTTTTTTGCTTATTTTATTTTGTTCGTACGTTTGGCGGAAGGTGTTAATTATATAATAAAAAATTTACCGTTTACGCGCGGCCGTACGCGTTTTTTTCGAAAAAAAACAAAAGTAATAATAATAAAAAGAGAGAAAAAAAAAAGTAATAAGCGTTCGGTTTTATTATGCTGGCAATCGTATTTACCTTTATGGGCGTAACCGCCATACGTACGCGCGTATTAACTTTAATTAGGGAAATCGTAAATTTGTTTTTGGGTTAATAATAATAATAATAATAATAATTTTTTTTTAATTATTAGGGAAAGTTCGTCCGGAGGGCGGAGGTTTTAATATTTAATAAAATTATATATTTTATTATTTTTGTTATCGCGATTTTCCGATATTATTTATCGTAAATTTTGCAAATTAAGAAATAATTTAAAATGTTCGAATTTTTACTTAGGAAACGTTTTTATTAATTTATTAATAAATATTTACGTTGTAAATAAGTAAATTACGTTAAACGATTTTTTATTTTATTTTTAGCGTAATTATATGTTTTAAATATTAACGTAACGTAATTTAGTTATAATTTTTTCGTTTTTTTAATTATTAATTTAATTATTTATTAATTATTATAGAAAATATTTTAAGTTTTACTTAATTTTAACGTAAAATTATTAAATAAACGTTTAAAAATTATAATTTTTTAACCGTATATTTTAATACAAATAATTTAGTTTTTGTCGTAAACGTTATTATTGTTATTTAATAAATTACTTTTTATATAATCGGTTTTTTAAAAAGTATTATAATATAATTTTGGGAAAATTATTGTATTTCGAGATTATTTACGAACGATACGTTTTTAGCGATTATAAAAATTTGGGTTTTTTTGTTCGTATTTTTAAATATAATACTTAAAAAACGTATATAATAAAGGTAACGGATTATTTTATTAATTATTATTATATATTTAGTTAATAGGTTAATTAAAAATTTTAATAATAAAAATACGGCGAAAATTCCGTTTAAGCGGATTATTATTGTTATATATAAGATTAAATTAACGTATTTTTAATAATTTTTTATTTATTTTATAAAAATTATTCCGTTATTAATGTTAAATTTTTTTATTTTTAAAAAGGTTAAAAGCGTATAAGCGTTATTCGTTAGCCTAAATCGAATAACGATTTTTTCGATATACGCGTTATAAGTTAAGGTAATTTTTTTTAATTTATTTTGGATTATCCGAATATTTAAAAATTAACTTATATTTTCTTAATTTTTAAGTTTGTACGTTTTTTTTAACTTTATAATAAGTTTATCGGTTTTTTTTAGTAATTTCGATAATAAAAAAATAATAAATTATTTATAAAAAATATAAGAATAAACGTACGTTATTCGTTATAAAATAAATACGGTTTTTTAAGAATAATATAAGTTTTAATTTTTGTAAATTGGAAAAAAATTCGCGATATTATAATAAAGGTAAATTTTTTAATCCGTATAAGGTTCGTTCGAATTTAACGTATATTCCGTTTTTTTTAAAACCGTTTGGGAAAGTATAAGTTATTAAAGTTTATTTTTTGCGTAAAACGTTTATAAAAGTTTATACCATATTAAATTAACAAGTTTTAAGGTTAAATTCGGTTATTACGGTTATCGTAATTTAAAAAGATTTAATTACGAACGTAACGGTATATATGTTGATAATTAAGTTAATTTCTTAAAAATTACCGCGTATATAAATACGTAATTTATAACGTTTTAATTAATTATTTTTATCGAATTTGTATGTAAATATTTATTTTAAAAGAATTAATTTAAATTTGGTTTAGGTAATCGGTATTTTTTTTTATATTTTAAGTTTTATAAATATTTCGATTTTTTTTAATGTTTTTTTAAAGGCGTTTTTTAAAAGGTATTTTTCGAGATTTTTTTAAAATTTGGGCGGTTTGGTTTTTAAATAATCCTTATGGATTTTGGGTTTGTTGAAAATAACGTTAAAGCGTTCCGCGTTTTTTTATAATATCGCGGTTGTGATTATTGTATAAAAAGTATGTAATTTTTTATGTTTTTATTTTGTTATATGTTGTAATAACGGGAATATATAAGTTATTTTTTTTTAATTTCGATTTAAGGTTAAGCATATTACGTTATTTCTGTAAATTACGGTAACGTTTAAAGTATAAACGTTACCGTTTTCGGAATCGTTAAAATTTTTCCGTTTCCGTAACTTTTTATTTTTACGAATAGGTATTTACGGTTTTTTTATTTTGTTTTTTTTGGTTTTAGGAGTTTAGCGCGTAGGTTTTTGTTAATTACCGGATATTTCCTTATTTATAGAAGTTCCGAATTTGATTTTAAATCTTAGCGAGTTATCCGAATTATTTGTGGATTTTGTTAAATATATTTCTTAAAAGGTTTTATTAATGTTTTTTTTTGTTTTAATTAATTTGCGGTTATTCCGGTAAATCGATTTTTTTAGTTAATTGTTAAGTTTCGTTTTTTAAAGCGTTTTTCTAGAATTTATTTTCCGGATTAGAAATATTTTTAAAGGTTAAAAATTTACGATTAAATTTAGTTTTGCTTATAAATTTTTTTACCTTTAAGTTTTAACTTTTTAATTAATTATTTGTAAAATTTATTTGTTCGGATTCGGGATTACCTGTAATTTTTAAAACGTTATAATCGTTATATATATTATTTTATACGTTAAATATGTTAAAAATAAGGTTTTTTATTTATTTAATTATGTGTTTAAAAATATGCAACTTATTAGCGAGTTTTTTGCTTATAATTAAAATAAACCTTTTTTTTTTGGTTAATAAAAGATTTTTTTATTAAATATAACGTTGCGCGTGGTAATAATTTTGCGGAGTTCCGGTACTTATATTCGGTAGATATTAAAAGTTCGGTAACTTATTAAATATCCGATATAAGTTTTCGGTTATATTTTAAATGTTTGTTTTTTTTTTCCGTTTTTTTTAACGGATATGTTTATATGTTATATACGAAAATCTTTAATTAATTTAGTTTAAAGTTTGCTGTAATTGCGTTAATAATAGCTAAATTATATTAACGAAAATATTACCGGAATTAATAAGCGAGTATTTCGTTTAAGGAAAATAAATCGTATGCGTAGTTCGGGTTTATATTATATAATTATGCCGTTATAACGATTATTTTAAGTTAAAGGTTTTTTAAGAACCGAATTTTTAATTTTATTTTAAAAATTTTGTTAATTAATTTTTAACTTATTCGGTCGTTTTTTTTTATAAATTTTTTAATATGTAAGGGAGGTATTTTTAATTCGATATTTTTTTCGGCATATTAAGTTTGATAATCCGTAAATCCGTTTATTACGATCGTTTTAATATCGTTATTTTATTTGATTTTGTAAATGGAAAATTTATATTACTTACGTACTTAATATTCGAAATTTTTAATAATTTAAAACGTTATTTTTTAAATGCGGTTTATTGTAAAAAAGGCGAAAATTTTTTTATTATATTTGTTTTTAATTATTAGGAATTACCGAAAGTTATTATAAGTTTCGGGATAATCGAAATAATTTTACGTAATACGTTAAAAAAGTTTGAAAGTTCGGTTTTTCGGTTTACGTTTTAAGATTATTTAAAAAGCGTACGTAAAAACGTAATCTTTATATTTTAAGCAGGCGGTACCGTTAATAATAACGTTTTTAACGTTTTTGACGAATAATTTTAATGTTATAAGTTTTAAGTGCCCGGACCGTAAATACCAAAAATTTTCTGTTTTTTTTCGAGGGCGTGGATTATTCCGGGAACGTTTTTACGTTTTTTCGTTTTTTTTTTTTTTACTAATTATTAGTAATATTAGGATATTTATTGGGCTTTTCGGAATTATAAGTAAGGAGTTTAAGTAAAAGGATAACGGTTTATATTTAAAGAAAGTTAAGTTATATGTATAAGTAAGTTTTGTTAGGATAATACTTTTATTAATTTTATTTCGTTTAAGGGAGTAGTTTAGTTTATAATATTAAATTTTTATTTTGTTTAATAAAGTTTCCGAAATAATATTAACGTAAAAATCTTTTATTATTATTACGTTTTTAAGGATAAGATTATGTTTTAATTTTTTGTTAGTTTCGAATAGTAATTTTTTGATTATTCGTTTTTCCGTACCGTTAATTAGGAGCGCGGAGGTTTTTGTTTCGACCGTTTTTCTAGTAGTATCAGGTATAAAGGTGCCGGGGACGAGTAGGTTTTGGCTGTTTACCAAATGCCTAGTTCTGCAGTTGTCGATTAGGGTAAATTAGGTTAAAGAGTGTTTGCCGAAGTGGATGGTGGTGTAAATTTTTGTTGGTTTTAGCTTAAAGGTAGTAAGAGTTTGTGGATTAATTAGCGCTGCGGTAATGTTACCGAATTGAGCGTTGTTGTTGGATAATAATTTAATTTTTTTAATTGTTTTTTTCCATTTAGGGAGTTTGGAAAGTTCGAAACGAAGGTTTTTTTACCGGCTTAGCTTAAAAAAACGTTTTCGGATTTTCTCCCTTTTTGTAGAATTGATATGACGGATCCTGCGAGTGGATACTCCCGTGATTGCGTAACGGAATATACCGCATTTGTCAGGTTTCCACTGATGCTTTTCGTTTAGGGTGGGAAGGTATGGGTATTTGTGCTTTTTTTTGTTAGGTGCTTTTGATAAAGTGGGAGCGGAGTCGGGTGGAGGCGTTGTATTTGATTTAGAAAGTAATTTGCTTTTTAAAGTGGTGAAAATCCCGGGAGTTTTAGTTTTGGCCCTTAATTTGTTTTCGTGATATAAAGTTAAAAATTAATTATTAAGCTTTTTAAGCGTTAGGGTAGGTATATTAAGGGAATTATCCCGGAGTAAGTTAGTTAGTTTTTGTTGTATTTATTTAGGAGTAAGTTGTATTATTACGGCATTTAGGAAGTTTTTTGCCGCGAGCGTTTTTTTAATTTCCTGGAGGTTATATGCTTTAGTTTGGGTATAAGCGGTAAATTAATTTTTGTGTTACTGATTAAGTTTTAAGTGGTTTATTTTAGCTTGGCGTAAGGTATTATGGTATTTTTCGCGTATAATGGTAATAAAGCTTAATTTTAAGGGGGCAAGTTAATCCTTTAATTTTTTGAGCAAATTTTGGATTGTGGTATTTTTTTAAAGTATTAAGGTAGTTTAGACGTTTTTAAGGATTTAACTTTCCATAGTTACGGTAATTTATATTTGGATGTTGGCGTATTTTGCGTCGAATTTGGAAGTTTTCCGTTTTTGCTTTACGTATTATACAAAAAGTCGTTTAAGAGTATGGTCGTACTTAATACTTAGATTATTTGGATTTAGGTTTTTAGGAATATCCGGAAAAGGATCGCGATATTTAAAATTTTTTTGGGAATTTTCCCAATTGGCGAAATCCTGCTGGTATTTGGCCTTAATTTAAGTATTGTAATTAGTAACGAACTTGTCGAACGTAAGGATTTTCTGATTATTTTTTTCGAAATTAACGTTAAAAGTATTTAGGTTAATAAGGTGTTAAACGTTGCGTAAAAAAGTATTAAAGCGTAAATTAAGGAATTAATTAAGGTAATTAAAGTAATCCTTAAGGATTATATTTTTGGTTATGGGATTATTCGACATATTAACGGGAAAAAAAGGTTTTAAATTAGTAAAAAAAAAATTATGATTAATTTAACCGTAGTTATTTTGCGCAGTTAAAGTACCGGGTTTATAACTGTAATAGTTAAGAAAATTAAGGGATAAGGTAATATAAAGTATGGGAAGTTATAATTATTTAATTAGAATTAAGTTTTAGGGAGCGGTAATTAGGAAACTCTCTATATACTAGGGGCACCCCGGAATAAGGTTATTCCGGGGTGCTGGGAGCATGCTGACTAACAGAGATACCCCTATTCTACGACATGTTCCCTATGGAGAAGAAATAGGAGGATGTGTCATCTGAGACATTCGTTACCGTAACTCTTAAGTTTAGCGGATTGCTGCTTATACTGTTCTGAGCATTAGTAATAAATACCAACATTCATTGTCGCAGAAGCTAGTTAAGTACCTTATATTCAAGGCAAGTCAGCAGGTTGAGGAGTTGTGCTTCTGCCATCACAGCATTCGACCCCCTTGCTTAGACACGGCTGGCTCGCCTATAATAGAGTACATGTTTCGTATATTATTATTCTCCCGTTTAACGTAATAAACTAGTTGAAGAAGTAGGTATATTGGTTATTGTTTGATATAAGGGCCGTTAAATTTATCATGATTTTATATTAATATAATAAGCTTACGAACGAAAGGAATAGGGCTTATTAGAATGGAAATACGGTTTTTTTTTTGTGAAAACTAGCTGTAATAATTACATCTTAACTTATTTTAAACTAATAAAAGTATTGTATAACCCGTTCCATTTAAATTAATAATCGTTTCTAATATTATGTAAATAAACCTGGCCTCATTGCATTTAGTAATCACAGTATACATATAGTGGAGTAACCCTATTAAAAATTTGGGCTTTGTCGTAACGACCCCTGTGCTGCACCCTAGTTCCAGCCTGGTATTCATCCGTGAGGGGTTCTCTCTGGCAAGGCCATCGGTTTTTGTGCTAGGTGCCCTAACATACACTTGCCTTGAGAAGCTTGACACTTTGTGGTCAGGTCTTTTCCGCTTTTACTATCCCTGCCAATGTCGACAGCTTTGGAGACTCTTACTTCCACCTCTGATCCATTTGTCCTCATTCATCGCAGATAAGGCTCCCGTACACATAATGCAAGACCAGCAGCTTGTAGTTGTCATCACCGGCGCTGGGAGAGGTAAGATAACGAACTATCCGACTAACACTCATACTAAATAGCATTAAAGGTATCGGACATGCCTTAGCCCAAGCTTATCTCTTACGTCCAAATTGCACAGTCGTCGGGGGTATCCGTAACGATAGTTCACCAGGAGTTACCGAATTAAAGGCGTCCTCGCTGGGAGCCGGATCTAAGCTGCTCCTGGTTAAGCTTGAAAGTTCCTCGCTTACAGACGCGAAGAGTGCTATGGAGCAAATAACTGCGGCAGGTATCGACCATATCGACATTGTCATAGCTAATGCTGGATTGAGCCCACCGGTCGCACCGCTCGAGACGGTTGACCTTGAAGAAGTCGCCAGCGTGCTCAAGATCAACGCCCTTGGCCCTCTGGCTTTGTACCAAGCCAGCCATTCGTTGCTTGAAAAGTCCAAAAATGCGAAATTCGTGTCAATTAGCAGCGCAGCAGGTTCTATTGCTACCATGGAGAGCATTGGTTCTTATGTCGCGCCGGCGTATAGCATTTCAAAGGCGGCGCTGAACTGGATTACCTTGTAAGTTATCCTTACACCATCGTCTCGCGCATGATTGTTAGGTGCCAAGGTGCGACCGAGTTCTAGGACCCAGTGGCCCAGAAGTTAGGGTTTGGCTTGTGTGTATACATGGGGACTTCACCCCGAACAGTTAGGGAGAGATAGGCATTAAAAGTCCTCCACTCACTACCTATACTACGGACGTCCAGCTAGGCTACTTCCCCTGCCTTTCACTCTATGCTTCACCTTTCCTCTGATAATGATAAAAACGAACAATAGCTTACAGATGATATATAGGGCAGCACACTGCGGTAACAAGTGGCTGACTGCCTTCGCCGTAAACCCCGGGTGAGTCTTTTAGGGCGAGCGATCCTTCTTAGGGCTGAGCTGACTTTAAATAAGTCTTGTTGCGACAGATATGGGCAATCGGACTGCCAGGTATCTAGGGATGGAGAGGGCACCTTATACGAAAGAATACAGTGCCGAGAGAGTTATAAGTCTCGTGAGTATATGTGCGATTCATATATGTGTTCCCTCGGTGTCTAACGCGGCCAGATCGACAACGCGACCCGCGAGAACCTTTCTGGAAAGTTTTTGAATGCAATAGATGGCAAGGAATTACCATGGTAACCGGTTGCTTGTTGCGGAATAGTACTCAGACTGGGACTCGGTGGAGGAAACACTGGCATCTAACAACGAGAAACTACCTATTGCTACTCCCGCGCTTGGCGCAACGTAGTCCACCCGTCCAATGTACAATGCCACGAGGCCCATTCCTAGCAGCTCCAAATAGGAGCCACCAATACAGAGCGCTTACTATAAAATTCGACAAACATTGGGGCAAACTCTGCTGCCTCTCTTGTTGCCCGAAACTGCTTTTCTACTTCAAACCTCACGTCCGTCAAAGTCTGCCATCCTAGTCTTCCGCCCACGACTCACTGCCGACAGCGGTTTGGGCGTAGAACACACCTTGCGGATCAACCTCCATTTTTATTTTGTTCAGCCGGGGGTAGTTAGCCCCGTAGAATACCTGTTGCCAGTCCGACTGTTGGATATTTGCTTCATTCGGATATGCTCCTCCGCCCGGTGTAGCTGCCTCGATGCGAGGCATGAGATCCTACGTTAGTTTCTCCTGGTATGCTACCATTTCAGGCCATGGCTTGCTAAAATCCCACGTTCTAATAAATATGTAGGGTAAAAGGGCAGATCGCCAAGCGGGTGACACGGCATTGGCGTGCAATCGTGGCTGGTCCGCGTTGAAGGCATTGCAGATGGTCGTGATTCTGGAATCGGCGGCGACCCGGAATGCCTGACTATTGGCCTGGGCTTGCGATTCGTCTTCCAATAGTACCCCCGGCACCAGACGCCCTCCCGTAATCTGCGCATGAGGGGTCTTCGTGACGGCTTCCGAGAAGTAATGGTTGAAGAAGCACAAGCGACAAAGGAAATTGTTCGCTGGTAAGTGCCTCATGCTCGCTCTTACTTGGCAACGTATAAGTTGAGTTGGAGACAGTGCCATTTTCAGCAGCGAGTATCCGCAAGTTGCTATCCATGTTCAGGGAGAAGACGAAAGATCTTACATCGTACCTCGAGCGAAACGTTGAAGACAACAGGGGGGAGTAGTTGACAGTAAGTAAAGCAACTCTCCATTCCTGAAACGAAATGGATCATAAGCTAAGTTTCGCTGCCGCGGAACAGTCGAATCGGCGTTCATAAAGACAACGCTGGACATCGTAGGAGTCGCCATCTTGGGGGTCGAGCTGAGCAATCTTAAATCGTCATCTCTGTCACAACTCAACTTTGAAGAATGCTACCATACCATCATGCCACCGCCCCTCGTTGGAAGGCTGATTACCTTTCTCAGCCCATATATCTACCTCCGCTGGCTACCCATCTCTGCGAACACGACCTGGGTTCGTACAAACGCGGAGACGAGGAGAATGCTTCGCGAACTCATGCATCAGAGGGCCGCCGAAGTGGTGGCTAGACAAGCCGGGGCCGGAAAATGGGTCGGGGCTCCCGGGCCTCTTGACATACGTGGTCGAAGCGAGTCTCGCCGACAAGGGGGAAATCTGCAAGAAGGAGACCGTCGACAATGTGAATATGGCATCTGAGACCACCAACCGCTCCGCTGCGCTGAAAGAAAACAGCTAATCCAGTTCGTAATTGCCGGCCATGACACCACGGCTGTCGTTCCCACATGGCTCGTATACTCCCTCGCTATGCACGTGAACATACAGGACTGCCTATGGAGAAAGATCTTCGACGTGTTAAAAGCAAACTCGGAGTCGGGATACGGCACGATCGAGGACAAGCGCTACCTGGACAAGGTCTGCCGCGGGACGCTACGTCTGTACCCAACTTCGCCCTCACAGGCGCGGGAGGCCGGCGAAGACATGGTAATCGCGAGCGTCAGGATCTCGAAGGGCACGGCGGTGACCGTTGTACCCAGCATGATCCAGCGCAACCCCCTCGTCTGGGGCGAGAGCGCCGAGGAGTTCGACCCGGACAGGTGGGGCGACTTAAGCGAGCTCGCCTCGAATACTTATGCCTTCGCGGCTTTCATCGCTGGACCTAGGGTGTGCGTCGGGAAGGCGTTTGGTTTTTTGGAGATGAAGACGATCGTCACCGAAGTGCCCAGAAAGTTCTCCTTCGAGGCCGTGGATAGGAATCCCAAGTTTGCTAATCCGTCCATGACCTTGAGGTCTGCTGACGGCTTGAGGGCCAAGGTGTGTAGGATTGCCCCAGATACTTACTAAGGCCAATATCAGCTGCTCCGCTTCCTTACACTTAGGTGCTAAGTCCCACACGGGCGATATTATCTCCTTAGGATGTGTCGGACCTAGTCAAAAGTGAGGCCCAATACTGAGTGTAGTCCAACTAGGTCTTTTAAAGTGATATATTCGTCAAGTATTATAAAACAAAAGCGAAAGTACAGCCAGCCAAAAAGAAGGTATATACATTCGTCACCTTTTTTATTATCTAAAAATTACCAGCTTATAATACAACCGAGTGCTTTAATTTATCTTTATTAATTTGTTGCTACCAGAGGTAATTAGTAATTCTTATATTCCTTAGTTTCTTACGGTATAACTGCTAACATAAATAAGACGATTAGGTTTGATAATTACTTAATTATACTAGCCGTTATATTCAAGCACGGGGTTAATAACTGTTACAATTAAGCTAGCCGGATGATAAGGTCATGTAAGGTATGAAACATTATAATCACATAGTTAGAATGTACATTTAAAGAACATTAGCTAAGAAGCTCTTGATATACTAAAGTATGGGAGCGCCGGAATAAGGTTATCTGGGGGTGCTTAGGAGTTGATAACTAACAGAGATACCTCAATTGTATGACAATTCATAAGTAAATAAACTTCTCGATACTACGGTTAATCCCTAATATATATAGCCTAGAATTCCCTTAAGCCATTGAACGAAGTTTGTAGCTTTTCCATAGCTTATGAGCCGAGACGACAAATTTTAGGCCTACCCTATATATTTCTGCATACTAATCCTTCCAGGTTTGGTCCTTCTTCTGTCTCCAATTCTTACACTCCCGAGCCCAATTCATGTACTCCCAAGACGAAAGAGGAAAGCTGTCATAATAACAGATGGTAAAGCCATGATCAAAGAACCCAGGCCCACTCCTCCCTGAATATCCTCACTAAGGATTGACCACAAGACACTCGCCAAGACGCTCGCCAACACAGTAATCATGACTATCCAGAACACTACTTCCCGATTAGGGCCCTCGATAATGTGAATGCCCCATCCGTCGGTAGCCTCCCCACACTTGATGACCTCCTTCTCCAACCGTTTTGGCAGGCGAGGCAGCCAGACATACCGCTCTAGGTTGAGATCGCCTTCGCCATGCTCCAAAAAATGGATGAATAGTTCAGGTGGCATTGGAAGAAGGGGCCGTAGGGGTCGTGGAACATATTCGTAGTCGACTCGGTCGGCCGGAGGAATTGAATTCGGCCGGTCACAGACTGATACATATCGACATCGGAGGTTCCATAGTACGAACTGTGCAACTTTGTTAACAATTGCGTACCTAAGCGCAATAAAGCTGTAAGAAGAAGCTTACCTGTACGAACTCGACGCGTACAGGCTTGAGTAAGAAATGTAGTCGAGATAGCGACCCGCGACACCTGAGATAAGCCTCCTTCATGCGCAAGAATCCTGTCGCATCGGAGTTGATGCCGGATGTGTCGATCTCGGCGAGGGTCTTGTAGCTTCCAGTATTCACACATAGAGCAAGAAATTTGGGGTGGGAATTTGTGGCTTCAGGCTGGACGATGCTACAAGACGGGCCGGTGGCCAACGCTGGAAGGGGGTCACTAAGGGTCTGGCTTTGGCCTTGCTGCAGCTCTATGTCTTGAAATGCTGATGGGTGAACTTGCGCAGAGGCTGAAACTGTTGTACTTGTGGAGGGCGAGCGGGTAGTTACGGTGCCTGGGTTTCGTAAAGAATATGCAAGATTATCCCATATATCTGAATCTTCAATGGGGAAATCAGCATATAGATTCGCACCACAATCCTATCAAAGTCAGTACCGCGTTCATTATATTATCCAAGCGAAGAGCCAGTTATAGGAAAGTGGAGGCGGGGTCACACATACACATGTCCATTCCACCCGACTGTATCCGTCTCTAACCTTCGGTCTCGTTAATCTTTTGAACCATGAGTGTATCTGGGGCACGAAGTGCCGCAGACTCAGCTGAAGATTTCTGAGGCCAGGCTTCTCATTTAAGTCTTTCTCGGCTTGGACATTCTCTTCATCGTCCATACCATTTGGTCCTACAGGCTGTATCTGGGGCACGAAGTGCCGCGAACTCGGTTGAAGATTTTTGAAGCCAGGCTTCTTTGTTGCATCTTTCTCCGCTTGGGTATGCTCTTCATCATCCATACCATTTGGTCCCACAGGCCCAATGGTCTCTCCAGGAGTTGTGGCTTTTGCATCGGGAGACTCCGAGGAAAGTGGCGGCTTTGGAGTAGGAGCTTCTGGTCGACAATTCGGAGATCCGGAATCCAGGAATCTCCGCAAGCCATCTTTATAAGAGCTGTAGGGCTTGCCTCCAGTCAAGAAACTGGCGGCGGAAGAAAGATTGGACAGTTCTCTGTCGACTCCCTGAATACCTTCCTCATTGTCTCCATCAATAGAGTCGTCGTCGTCACTTAGATCACTTGCTTCGCATGTCTCATCAGGTGCCCTGAGAACTCCTTCATCTTGATCAGTTCCCGGCACAGCTGCTGTCTCAGCATCGGTTTGTGCTAGGAAGCGATCAAGCAGGACCAATTTGTCCCGTTCCTTGCTCAGCATTGCAACAACCTCCGGGAGAATTTCGATATAGGGGGGTGCTACCACTTTATATATCTCACGAGAGATGTTGACTCTGTGGTTACGGCGGCGTAGGAGTCCAATTGCTAGCTTCTGGGCAGGCGTTTGGCCTTCCTCTCGGAGGCCCAAAAAGTACGATTTTAAGAGACGTCGATTATTGCGAACAAACTTGTCCTCACCTAGACGAGCAACACATTCCTTGTACATATCTAAGAGTTCTGCATCACCGATGAGTGTTTTGACCAGATATTCTATGGCTGCTTGAAGATGCGCTGGTTTGAGTGAGGAGTTTGACTCAGCTAGTGAGGCGATATCGTCGGGGATGGAAATAATTGACTGGATATCTTCCTCTTCTGATTGTGATTCAGTTATCGGGAGTGAATAGCGACGAAGCGTCACAGGTAAGCGCTGGTCCGTTGCTGTGGGCTCCTTGCTTGCCGCCTCGCTTAACTCGAGGGATGTCGCCCCCGTATGGCTGGACTTATCCAACGAGGAGGGCTCGGAAGACCCAACTGATATCGAGTCATGATCGTCGCTGTGCTTATCGCCATCTTGGGGTTTATCGTCGGGGATGGAAATAATTGACTGGATATCTTCCTCTTCTGCTTTTGATTCAGTTATCGGGGGTAAATAGCGATAAGACGTCACAGGTGAGCGCTGGTCCGTTGCTGTGGGCTCCTTGCTTGCCGCCTCGCCTAACTCGAGGGATGTCGCCCCCGTGTGGCTGGGCTTGTCCGACGAGAAGGGCTCGGAAGACCCAACTGATATCGAGTCATGATCTTCGGTGTGCTCATCGCCATCTTGGGATTGTCGCCGAGGCAGCGGGCCTGGCCCAATACTGTTTTGCCTAGTCGACATTGGGTCGACAGAAGGCAACACAGATCTGTCTGCTCTAAAATCGGGGCTTCTTCCATATTCCCTTGGTACTTGGCCTAGAGCGGATTCAGCTGATTGGTTACCTGATCGCTGAGTTTCGTCTACTCTTGTTTGCGTATTAACCAACTCACCATCGGTCTGGCTCGCTGGAGGAAATTGAAGCGATGATGTCAGTGAATGCAGTGAACGTGGCCGGTCCGACAGTGGTGATTTGTCTCGCGGGAGTCTCCCCGTAGTCCCTTTCTCTGGGACGCCTGAATCATTGGCTGGCAATACAACCTTCTTGAAATCTACTTGGTAGTTGCGTCCATCATTATTGTCCCAGTACTCCTGGTTATTCATCGTGCATCGAATGCAAAGGTACATCGTCTTCGATTGGAGATTGAGTTGGTCGTAGAGTTTGATGCTGAAAGTGAAGCGGTCGTAGCCAGCGATTGCAGAACCCTGTATCTCACTAACATATTCCGCACGAACCTCAGCTACCGTTCTCCAATAATCCAAGCTGAAGCGGCAAACCACGCTTTTCTGGAAGGCAAGATTGGCGACGGCGACTGATCCATGTAAGCACGTTTTAGAATCTGCGGACAGCCATATCCGTTCTAGCCACAAGGTCTGCTCTTTTCGCGATGGGGATTGGATCGGAGAATTTGTCGGGACTATTTCAAACCGAAACGGACGATGGTTGTATCCAACACGGCGACTGAAAGGGTATTCCCCGTCGCTACCGTAGTCGCGATTCTTGCCTGCTACGGCGGATACTGGCGTTCCAGGCGTGGTATTCGGCCGGCGTTGACTAGCCAGCCGATGCTGAGGGCGGACTAATTCTCCCGACTTGCGCCTAACCATTTCAGATTGAGATTCGATATCGCGTCTACCACTAAATGCTATGGCCCCGACATCTCTGGATCCATCATTGGGAGGTTCATTCTCGCTTTGCTTTGGCTTCTCCAAAGCACTGTCGGGTTCTTTCTCGTTGGATTGGCGACGGCGTCTGGTAAGATAACTCCTTGATTTGGGAACATCGAGTCGCGAGTTGGACATTGATACCGGCGGCGTCGCCGGAGATCTCTGAGAGGGCGGTGAATCAGGCATTGCGACGGCACAGCTATGAAACGCCTCAATTCTCTACAGCCGTTGGATCCGGCTGGGAGTGATGCTGATCTTAATGGCAGCGTGAAATTGAGATATCTGCAAATTCTTGGTGTGCCCGCAACTGATGACGGGCTGTAACATTCATGATTATGGGCTAAATGGAGGTGACCGAGATGCCAGCGGCTGAGTAAAGACTGATGATAAGGCAGGCAATACCATCAGGAGACGTGGCTTGCGTAAGTCCAGTTCAGCTTCTGCAAGACGCTATGTAAGGCTGCAAAAAACGCACATTGCCGACATACCAGTTTTTCCAGAGTTGAAGCTAGCAACTAAACGAGGATATAGTCCCAAAACATAATATTTAGTTTATACTTCGTAATATATTAGGTTTAACTAGGGTCTGGAAATCAAGCTTCAGTTTGACTATCGTGCTACGGATAAGCCTAAGAAATGGTATGATATTCGTCTATAGACCCTTTTATATTTCGAAGAACAATTTTCTAACGGCTAGGCTAGTTAACCAACTATTAAACCTAAACGTACGAGGTTATGTTAGTAGAAGTATCGTACCGTTTAAGTAATAAAACAAGTAATTTAGTTACGTTTCGTAACATTAAAGGTATTTTAAATAACGAAACAATATTATAAACTATCGTTATTTAAATTATAAAATAATAAACGTAACGTACCATATAAGTTCGCGGCTTTTACAAGCTTGCGGCTCCGTTTTTAGCATATTTTAACTATCTAACTTGAATTATAGATTATTTAAAAGATGTGCTAATCGCACATTACTTTTTTATATGAGAGTTATCCATTACTTTTTTACACCTGCCACCGGCCCGTCATATTTCTGACGGCCCGTTTAACGCTTTTTTTAGCCCGTTACAAAACGCGTAATTTGCTTTAATTTTCTTTATTGTAATAGATATATTGTTATTACGAAAGGGCAATTAAATTAATACTATAATAACATTTATTATTATTATAATTATTATAGCCGTTATGGAACTTAATAAAGTTATTACGGTCTAAAATTCGTTTTTAAGGTTTAAGAATTTTAATTTTTCGTCTAATAATAAGCCGGAGGCCTATTTACCGTTTTGGCCGAAAGTAATAATAATCTCAAACCCCCCGATAATTACTTAGGGACTTTTAAGTAGTTAAACCGAATTGGAATTTGCTTTAAAAGTATTCGTAAAGGCTTAAAGTTTTAATTTCATTAGGCGAGGTTTAGCTAATTTTAGAAAGGGTAAGAATAGTAATAAGTCGTTTATATAAAATATTAATAAGTTTAAGCCATATTTTCTAAGCTAAACCAAATATACGAAAATTATTATACGATATAATCGTACGATAGATATTATATTTAATATCTTGAAATACGGTAATTACTTAATGGTTTTTACGATTTAAGATAAATTATATACCTTAGTTCCGTAAAGCCTTATTTTTACTGGGGCCCCGCAAGTACGTAATTTTTCGATTAATATCGGCTTAAAAGGTTTACAAACGTAATTACCAGTAAGTTTTAACCTTGATAAACCTTATGCCCGCAAGTTCTACGGCTCGGCATAGTTATATAATATAACTTAAAAAGCGTAAAACTTTACGCGGTAAACCTTAAGGATAAACCTTAAATGCGCATAAAAAACTTTACAAACCTTCGTTAATTTTACGGCTAAAAATATTAAATATTAGCTAGTAAAAAAAGGTAAGTATTTTAACTTTAATCGTTTTACGATTTTCGAATTATTATTATTATTATAACTTAATATGCGACAAAATTCGTATATAATACCGGTAATTCGTACCGATAAGATTTTTAACGAAACCGTATCGTTTAAAATAATTAAATTCCACAAAATTACTAGGCGAACGAAAAATATTAATAATTTTATCGACCTAAATAATATTTCTCCAAAAAATCGTATTTAATTATTAATTTTCGAATACGATTTAATTTTTAAAAGTAATACCAGCTAATCGTTATTCGACCTTATGCCGAATAATATGGCAATTATGGAAAAACTGTTAGAAAAATTAAAAAGGGAAAAAAAAAAAACCGGTTAATAAATACTAAACTTTAGATTTTGGAACGTTATAAAAAGTATAACCAATAGTTTGCCCGGTTGCTCCGGGTAACGAAATTATTTCAGAATACCGATACGAATCGACGTAGATAGAAGCTGCGGGATAAGGCAGCTTAAAGTTACCTTAAAGTAAGACGCCTACGAGAGGGATCGGTTTAATGAAGCCTAGGAATTAAGATACCAATCTATCATTTTATCCAATTTTGTCTACACGGTTACGTCTCCTCAAGGGAGAATGGGTTATTTATATGCGTTAATTTTCGCTATAATTAATGTTATCGTTTTCTTAATTTATTAGCGGGTTTTCGCCGTATGAAAAGTAAAAAAGTTACGGCGTATTTTTCAAAGGCGATAATAATACGTAACTGTAGGAGTAATTAGAAATGGTTTTTCCATATATATAAGGATGATAAAAGTTAGCCGTTTTAATATAACTATAAGTTATTACCGCGTTCCGAATTATACATTATATATCGCTAGTTAGGCGAAAATTTATATTAATAAATAGAAATTTTTATATATAATAATACGTTACGTCCCCGTAAATTACGTAAGATTATTCGTAAAGTAACCGGCGGCCGGAAAAGGCTAATGCTTAAGAATATTAATAATATATGCCTGAAAATTCGGAAGCGTATATGTAAAGGTTTTACCATTACGTAGTGAAATGGGGCAGGGTGTTACGCCTGCACTTAGATTCGGCTGATCAGTTAGTCCGGATCTCATATGTATATCAGAACGTTCTTTTCGCCATGGGTTCAACTCCAGAACATTACGAATCATCAACGCTATACATATACACATTAATTACTAGGTTCAACACCATGAATATACTCGTTGACTTTTTCCATCAACCCTTACCGGAATAGTGATATACACAGAAGATTTGCACTAATTAAGACTGAATCTCCCCGGCCCATTTTAGTAGGCTTTTATTAGATAGTTCCGTATTAAGGTTTATTATTTTGAAATACTTTAAAAAAACGACGATCTTATTATTAATAAACTTATCCTTTTTTTTAGACTATGTTATAGTATATAAAGTTATGGAAGAAATATCTATAAATGTTTAACATGGATAATATATATAAAATTCATTATTTTAAATTGTCTTTTTTAACTATATAGGCTAAACGGTTTCGGGTTTTATTTTTAGCTATATTTTCGCCTTAATCTGTAACGAAACTTACGAAAGTTGTAAATAAGTATTTTCCTATATAGGACGTTTTTATTAAAAAAAATCGGAGCTATTAAATTTGATATTACTATTATTAACTTTAATAATTAATTGCAAAAAGTTATACGACAGATTTTCCTAAACGTCAAGTTATAGATTTATATTTTTCATATTAATAAAAACGTAATCCTTAATGTAAGGCGAAAATAGAGTAAATTATTAATTCCAAATGATAAACAGTTTTTACAACTTGAAAAACTTTTTCTTATTAAATAGAGACGACGTCGTTTTTGATTTAACAAAACGTTTATTACTTTAGTGATAAAAACGTTTTAACTGGGATTAATGTTTTTATAAATAAGTACTTAATAAGTTACCTTTAATTAAGAAAAGGTTCCTTATTTTTTAAAGCTTTATAGTTTACGTAGGAAATAAAGATTAATTCGTTAAAGTTTGAAATATAATCGTAATAGGGCTCGGTAATACATAAAACCCGGTTATCTAATATTTTAAATTTATATACTTTTTTGCCGCGATAAATAGTTTTATATATAAACGATTAAAATTTTTAACTTCGGCGTAAGGATTATATTCTTAACCGAAATTAGTTATAAAATGTTAAAAAGTTACGTATTTAATAAAAAGGCGGATTTTTTAAGATTTTAAATTAACCTCGAATAATTATTTGAAAGGTAACAAAAAAATTTCAAAATACAAGTAATGGACGATACCTTTAAAGTACGGAAAAATTAAATCGCTAACAAGTATTTCGGTAACATCCTTATATAATATTTTTATAAATATTTAAAATTGATTAACGCCGAATATAAATATGTCTTATGTTTTATTCTTATATGTTCACGGCCGTAAGTCGAAAAAAGACCGCCTTGCGAATGCGAAATAATTAGCGTTAAGTGGCATTTTGGGATTCCGTGTTATTACGAGATATATCAAAATATCCGCCGTACGTAGGAAAAGCTTTATATCCTAAGCTTATATAAAAAAGATATTTATCAGTTTTGGTATTTAAATAAGAATTTCGTTAAAATCGACCCCGGATTAGTATTTATAACCTTTTTATAACCGTACCGAAAGGCCGCCCGGCGTTTTACTTTATTATAAGGTTTAGCGAAGTTATTATTAATATATAAAGATTTCGAGTTAAGGGGTTACGCCTTATAGATAGCCGTATCAATAAGTAAAATAATAGTTTAATTTTATTATAACGGAGGAAGCATTTTTATTAGGAGGAAATGGAGGAAATAAAATAATTTTTACGCCTGAGAATAAGAGCGATTCGCCGGTAGTAAAAATTTTATAATTAACCGTTAGTTTTAACGTTAAAAATAGAACGGATAGGTAATTATATTAAGATAGCTTTAATTAAAGTTTTTAATTAACGTACGGAATTTCCAATTTAGCTTTCGAAACGGTTTCGTTTATTAATTATAATGGGAGTTAAGTAGTAAGAAGCGATTAGGTAAATTGTTTAATAGGGAATAATATAAGTTATTTAGATTTTTCTAAATTATATAAGGTTATTTAAAAAAGGCCTTATTTTTGTAGTAATTTCGTTATTATATGTAATGTTATAATAAAAGCTATAAGAATTACCTTAATTTCTTTAATTAATAATTAAACATATCTATTAATAACTAAATCTTATTATTATAATAGTTTTCGATAAATTAAATACCCCAGTTAAAATAATTAAAACTATATAAAAATTATCGTAAGACAATATGTGGGCAGTAAGATATTAACAATTCTTTTCGTTATTATTAAGCAAAACGTTATATAGATGCGTTATAGGGCTAAATCTTTAAAACATTTTAAATAACCCCCCATTTTTTTCGCAGTTACATCTTTTTCCTATATCCTAAATCTTACTTATACATATCTTCGTAACGAAAAATCGTAAAATTAAACGCGCTTTATTAATTTTATTTACAGCTAATAAAAATTAAAATAAGCTATAAAACCTTTTTAGAAAACGTTATTTTTTTAAGTTATTTAAAAATAAGCAATAAGTATTATGAAGTAATTAAAAATGTAGCGGGTTAGTAGCAGATATAAAAAAAGTAATGTGCAGCTTTTATTAAAAAACTAATATACAATTAGTACATCTCTTATTTAATACCAATAATATAGAACGTCTTATAAAAGAATCGAGAATAAACTTAGTTATTTAGGTGAAAAAACGAACCCTAGTAATTTATTTCAAAAAGTTTACTTTAATATACGATATTACCGTATTATCTTTAAAAGCTCAATAGTTTAATAAACGCGCCTGAGCTGATATTTTCTCTAATTTGCGAAAACTAGCGCTAACTGTAACGCCTAGGCTAATTAACTAACTATTAAACCTAAATGTAAGGGTTTATGTTAGTAGAAGTACTATGGGAAATTAAGCAATAAGTAATAGGAATAATTTAATTACGTTTCGTAATACTAAAAGCGTTTTAGGTAATAAAGTTATATTATAAATTATTGTTATCTAATTATAAAACCTAACGAACGTATTTATCTTCCACAAGCTTATTAAATTACTTTTAATAAGTTGGTAATTCGGCTTATTAAATTGCTTTTAGTAAGTTAGTAATTTATTACATAACCTGCCTTACTTAATATTCTTGGTTTTTTGTTTACGACTGTTTTTAAAGGCTATAACGTATTAACTTATAATATAATCTTCCCTTTCCATAAATTTTACCCTTAAATCTTTTTTTTCTTTAGTAAGTTTTTTCATATATATATATTATATTTTTACGTATTTTTAAATATCGGTTTCCTAAAACCGTTTAGCGTATCATTTTATTAATTTAATTAATACGGAAAGTTTTAATGTGATACTTTATTTACTTTATTTTACGCGGTATTTTTTATATAAAATAATAAAAAGAATTTTACGTTATCGGAAATATATTTATTGAGGCCATTTTAACGATACTATTAGCGTTCCCGTTACGATAATTAATTATTACGCGGCGGAAGTTCGGCGTTTAGAAAAAAGAAGCTAGTTACCAAAAAAACCTTAACTAAGTTATTAATACGCCTTTCCCGCATACGCCGTTAACAGCAACACTACCAGTTTTAAAATGCGAAACTAGTTAATCGTAGCTTTTAGTTTTTAAACGAATAAGATAACGAATTTTCCTCCGTTATAGTTATTTAGGTTTCGGGGGGTTTAACTATAATTAACTAGAATATTATAGATTACGAATTATTATTAAATAGAAATTAAAATATTATCGTCCCTAACGATTTAACCGTTATCGGTAAAACTTTCTTAATAGTTATTAAGTGTTTATAAGATTTTTTACGGGTTTTTAGGTATTTTCGAAATCCGGGTAATTTTTTAACTTAACTAAATACTAGGTAAGTCCGTCGATTTTTCGCGTATCGAAAACTTTTTCCGCTTTATATACCCGTTCGTTTTTTACTTTATTTTGTTTTACTTAATATATATCTTAATGGTATTTATTATTAACTTAAATAAGGATATATGGAAAATTGAATAAAGTTTAACCTTAAGTAGTAGTTCTAACTAGCAATTATTTTTTAGAATTCTTTTTAATAATTTTATAAGGATTAATATATTTAAAATCAAGTTTTAAACCTAATCGTTTTGTTTAAGTATTTTTGGCAACTAGATAAACTATATTTCCTTTCGAAAAAATTAATCTTTTTAACCGCTTTTGGTTATAATAATTTTTTTTAATTACGTACGAATTCGAATTTTTTTTATCTCCTAATATAATTACTTAAACTATTTTAATATAAAGATAGCCTTAATACTAAACGGGTTTTTTTTCTATATTTCCTTATAGTTTTTGAAATAAATCCGAAATTAACTATAAATAAGGCTATTTTAACACTTTTATAATAGTTAATATTATAAGTTACTTAAACTATTAATAACCTTTTAACATAATTATTTTGTTTATAATTAATATAATACTGTAAGTATATTTCGAATATATAGTTTTATCGTTTTATCTATCTATTTATTTAAAATCGGAACGTATTAAATAATTTATAATTTAAGCTAACTTATATTAATATAGTTTATTAAAACTTAAAGGTAAATATTATACCTTTATTTAAGACAATTTCGCGGGGTAATCCGTAAACGTTAGAAATATATCTCAAAAAGGTATATACTATTTGTTCGATATTAATATTTTCATTATAAGGTAAAACAAAATTAAAAAAGAATTTATAAATCGATCGATGATTACGAAAATATTATCGTAATATATATCTATAGTTAAATCTTTTAACTAAAAAAATTAATAATAAAATTTATTATAATAAAATCCCATAATCGTTATATTATTAATAATAATTATAATTTTCTATATAACTTATATCGTTGTATTTTTACTTTAACGCAAATATCGCATTAGCGCAAAATTTTTTATACTGTATTTTTCATTTTTAGAACATAATAAATAAGTTAAAAACGTTTTAAGGTTTTATAAATTCTTATATATTTATATAATTAATATTTATATATATTTCGTACCAAATTCTTCTAGTATTCCGCTAAAACCTATACCTTACTTATTTTCCCTAGAAAATTATCGTTATATATCTTAATTCTTTAATATATATCTAATGATATTACCTATATTATTATAATTTACTATAAGCGTAGCTATCTTTTTATTATAATATCGAAAATTATATAATTAACTTTAACTATTACTTTTTTAAAATCTAGTCGTTTGTTAAAAGCGTCAACTTTACCATTCTCGAAATCTTTTTAATAAATAATAACGAAATCGTATTCCGCTAGTTTTTTTATATAACGAAACTATTATAGTGTAGGTTATTTGGTCGTAATAAATCTGATAAGATTTTTATAATTTATATAAATCTTAACTTAATATTAGCTATTTTTATAAAATGTTTAAATTCGTAAAACGCTTTAATAATAATTATAACTTCTTTATCAAAAATAACGTAACGTAATTCAAATTCCTACAACTTATAGAAAAAATATAACGAAATATAATATGTTTTTTAATTATTTTATTATCCGATTATTACGTCTAAAATATAATTTAACGCATTAATTTTTAACTGAATTAAATAACTTAAGTCGTACATAATTAATATTAACTAAACCGTATGAACTTTCTTAATTTATTAAATAGTTTTTTCCGTTTTTAATATTTATTAAAATATTTTTTTGTTTGTTAATAAGTTTATTTAAAGATATTATTATCCAGCTAAAATTTTAAATAAACTTTTGATAATAATTAACGAATCCGAAAAAAGTTTATTTTTTTTGCGGTAATAGGCGTTACTTATTTTCGTATTACTCCGATTTTCTATAAGGTCCATTTTAATATATTTAAAAATAATAATATAACTTAAGTATTAAACTTTTTACATATAAAATTAGCTTTTGTCTGCATTAATTAGCAAGTTAATATTTTAAAGTAATTGTAATATTTTACGAACGTATTTTCTATATTACTTCTTAATTTTTAAAAAAAATAAAAATATTATTAAGGTAATATATTATAAAAATGTTAAATTATTTTTTAAGAAAATAATTAACCATATGTTAGAAAGTTAGTAATACGTTAGTAAATCCTCTATAGGTAATAAAATACTTATATAGGCCGTATTTAATTCAAATCAGGTTATATTTATCCTTAAAATCGAAAGTAGTAAATTATTAAGTTTTATAAAAACGGGTTTTTATTTTATAATTAAAGGTAATAATATTCGATTTTTAATAATAATACTATTAAATTAATTTTAATCTATTATTAATTGTAATTTTTTTAAATATGAAATATATAAGATATTTAATTAAAGATTTAAAAATTAAATTTATTTTTTCTTTAATTAATTTTTCTAAATATATTATAAATACGTATAACTCCATTCTGTTAAAAGTTTATATAAGGTAGATCTTGGTTAATCCTTTTTTTTTCTTATTGAAAATAATTTTATATTTCCATTTATTATATTTTAATAATTTCCTTTCAAGCTTTTTTTGAAATAATCGCTTATATTTATACTATTATAGTAGTATATTAGGTAAGGTTTTAAATTCTTTAAGCTGTTACTGTAAATTATTATTAAATTGCTATAATTTCGCTTTAATAATAATAATAATACGTCGTATTCGTTTATAGTACCTATTTTCTTTTTTCTATCGTATTTTTATAAGTAATAAGGTATTTGTTATATTTTTATGCCAGTATTTATGATTTTTTTCCGCTTATTATTAGACTATAAAATAAATTTTACCTAATCAATTTTCTAATTAATTAAAAAGTTCTGCAAATGTAATTATATTCTTTTTAAAATTATGTTGTAATCCTTTAACAGTATGATATTAAAATTAACTATTATATTTCTTCTTAAAATCAAAATATAAAGGTAAATAATTTCGCGTATAATTTCTTTATTATTATAAAGGAATAATTAACTTTCGGCGGTATTCGCGATATAAAGATTTTTTCTATATCTTTATAGTAACCTAAATCGGTTAATTACTTTAGAAATAATATAGTTATATTCTAAGGTTTTGTTATTTACTATAATAATATATTAATATATTCCAATTCGTATTTTCAAAATAATAATGTCGTTATTATCTTTTATTACTGCTAAAACTCTTTTTAAAATCTTTTTTTATTTTTTTTGAGTTTTACTATCTTGCGGTTTTTTTATAGCTGGCTTTTACCTTTTGGGTTTTGTTACCGTACTTATACGTATAGTTAATTAATTTTATTCTGTAATTCCTTAATATATTGCTATTATTATTTTAAATCGTTTTTTAAATCTTTAATTCACTGCTCGAATTATTAATTTATTACTTATACCTATTATATGTATTTTTATTATCGTCGTATTTATACTTCTAAGTTTTTAAAGTAATCGTTTTATGTTTTAAATAATTTTCTATCAATATATTTTAGGGTAATATCTTTTAAATTATTATATTGTCGAATGTTATTTCTAATAACCTGTGGTTTCTTTTGAGTTAATAGCGGATGCTAAACATATTTATAATTTTGTAATAATTTATTTATAATATTTAGCGACCGTTTTTTGAATTAAATCCTTTTTTATATAGTAATTATCTTACTTAAAATGGTAAAAGGGGTTATATTATAAGTAACGTATTATATAAGTAAACGGGATATACGAGTAAGCGGGATACTTTTTAATAGTTTTCGATAATAAATTCGAATTAATTAATTATAATATCTTAAATTAATTAAAATTAATCGGATTTTTTTTGTTAAATGTTTTTGCAGTTTTTTTTTTATAAATGCGCGTATTATATCCGGGTTTGCCGTAAACGTTATATTTTTATTCTTTTCGTTTTAACCCTTATGCGACGAATCTTTTTAGCTGTTATTAACTGTAATTTTTCTTTTTTCCTTTATAGCTAAAAAGTTTATTTTTTTATATAATAAATATTCTTTTTTTTAGAAACGTTTATTTTTAGTTTTTCGGCGTTTGCTTAAAATGTAATTATTTTTACGTAATTAAGCGGTTTTCTATTTAAAAAGGGTAATTATATATTAAAATACGAATTAATTTTTAATTCTTTTCTTATAAATAACGTTTTTGTTTTGTCTTTTTTTTAATATTTTTAAAGGTTTTTACGGGTAGGGAAATAAAACTGGTAGAGGTTAACGGGAAAACGATTAACGTAGATATAATTAAAGGAATTAAAAATTCGGAAAGTATTGTATTAAGATCGAATGGAACGAGATTAATTGCGGCGAATTCGGATTTAATATTGTTAGAAGTTATAATAGTTTTAAACGTGTTATAAAACTTGTTAAGAAATCTTTTTGACGATATAAGTATAATAACATTATATTAGATTTTCGATATATGATAAATAAACGCGTTTTAAAAAAAAGCAAAATATGTTAAAAGGTTAAAACTTATGCGAAAAATATACGGGCATATAAAATATAATAATGCTATGGTTGGTGTAATATTTTTCAAATTTTATCGAATAGTAATTTTCGTAACTGTTAAGGATAAAAAATCGTTTCGATTTTTTCGTACGCGATCGAATATATTAATCGTAATATTAAATTTATTTTATATTTAATTTATTTATTATTTACTTATTATTATTTATTACAATTTTTAATTACTTATTAATAATAAGTTATTACGTAATTAATTTTTAAGGTATTCTTTTCTAGTGATAATAATAAATGGCAGTTTAACTTTATTTTAGAAATTAATAACTTGAATAATTATAACTTATTTTTTATTCTTTTATTAAGTTTCTTTAAAATTTTTACGTTTTTTAGTATTAGTAATTATTATACCTTTCATTATAAAAAGCTTTATTAAAAATTTACTTTCGTCGAAATTATAGATATTTTTTTATGATGCCGTATTTTGCGATAGTAACTCGAATAAGTTCGAATTATTTATGAAATGTTTTTAAAATTGCACATAATATCTGTTAATAATTAATTTTTCGATTTAAACCTATTTTAAATTTTTTTAGCCGTTTAATAAAATTTAACGCCTAATTAACTTTAACACGTTTTACAACGCGTTAAGTAAGTAATAAATTGCTTATATTTTTAATATGTTAAAGCCGGACAAAAAACGCTTGCGTATTCAGGTCGAAAATTCGGTCGATAATCGATTTTCTTTCAGTTTACGTTAATTTTTACGTAAAAGAAATAATATCAGTTCGGGCGCGTTTACCGTTATATCGCGACTTTAAAGTAAAATAGAGGATATTATAATAAAATTAATTTTTTTTATAATTCAATTTCGGGTTTCGTTTTCTTTGTAAAGCGTTTTATAATATTAGTGTTAAAGAATAAACGATTAAAGATAAGAAGTTAGCATAATTAAAAAAGTATCCCGTTTATTTGTATATCCCGTTCACCTGTATAATACGTTATTACCTTTTTTTAGGCTAATTTTAAACGGTTATTTTTAATTAATATCCTTATAGAGGTCGATAGTTCGAAAATATTTATATTATTATTCGTTATTTTTATTATTACTCGTTTTATTAAGGAAATTAAATCCTTTTCTAATTATACGTATAATACGTTAGTAAATGGAACGTTTCTATTTCTTATAATTTAGATATTGCGTACGTTAATAATAAAGGGTGTATATTCGTTCGTGTCGGTTAGAAGTATTAGACTAGATAGTTTTAGTCTATTTTTGATATTTCTGTAGCTATTTTTTAATTACTTAAGTTGTTTGTCGTTAAGTTATTTTTTAATATTTTTGTAAAAGTGTTTTCTTTTTAGTAAAACCTTTTTCCGACGATTTTCGGATTTCTAGTTACTTAAAATATTGTTATATCTTAGCTTAAGATAATTCTTTAGTTTTTTTTTGAGCGTATTGTATTATTATATATGAAATATTTTAGAGGGCCCCTTTTCGTCAAATTATAGCGAAGATCTTTTCACCTTAATTATTTAGAAATTGTCCCGTAGGTATCGGGGTTTATTATTAATTTTATCAAGGTTCTCTAGATAATTTATATTAGGGTACCTTATAGCCTATTTCGTTACAATTTCTGTATTTAATTTATTGTATATTTTATTAAATAGTTCTGATTTTTATAGGTCCTAGTTTAGTTCTATACGAGGTATTACCTTTTTTGGAAATATTAGTATTTGCTAAACACCTAGGTTTGTTATTATTTCGAATACCTATCCCTAGGCTAAATCGTTTTTATCGTTTCTATCATTATTTATATTATCTATTATTAAGTTTAATAACTTCCGCGATATACTTATCAAATATAAGTATCCGTTTTACTCGAATTAGTTCGTTTAATGTTATTTTTAAGCTTTTTATAAAATATGTCGATTTAAGTATTCTTTTTCCTTATTTCCCTGTCCGGCCTTAGCAATCAAAATTTTGAAATTAACGGTATATTTAAATGCGGCTCCTTTTTATTTAAAGTTAAAAATCTTTTATGCTAAAGATCTTTTTTCGTTTAAGTTACCGAAGTTAAAACGAAATTTGTTTTCGAAATTAGTATATAAGGAGAAAATCTCGTGAATTAAAGTTTTCCGATTATTTGTTATATTTTCCAAATCATTTCGTATAATCAATTTAAACTAATCGGTTGTATTTTCTATAAGGTATGTTTTTACGGCGAAAATTAAATTAGATACGTTATTAATCTTTAAAAAGCGCAAATAAATACGTACTTAAGTAAAGAAAGTTTGTAAATTTCCTTTCCCATTATAGGGTTCCGGCTTTTTAAACTTTAACCTAAGAGCGATAATGGGTTTTCGTAAAATAACCTTAACCTAGTCGTTAAATCGCCGATTTTCCTTTTTTCATTTACGAATATAAGCTTAAAGTTGTTAGATATTATTTTCTTAAATGCTGGTTAATATTTTAATAATATTAAATATTGCTTAAAGTTTAACGATATTAAATAAAAACTTGCAACGTATAATAGCTAAGCTAATTAACTAATTATGAAATTTAAACGTATAGGTTTATGTTAGTCGAAGTATTATACGAAATTAAGTAATAAATAACAAAAATAACTTAATTATATTTTATAATATTAAAAGCGTTTTAGGAAACAAAATCATATTATAAGCTATCATTATTTAACTATGGAATCTAACGAACGTACATAATTTTTATGGGCTTATTAGATTATTTTTAATAAGTTAGTGATCCGGCTTACTAGATTATTTCTAGTAAGTTGGTGATCTACTACGTATTCTGCCCTACTTAATATTCTTAGTTGTCTATCTACAACTGTTTTTGGAGGCTGTAACGTGTTAGGTTATAATACTGATCGAAAAATAAATCGATTATTAACTATATCCTTAACTTAAATGCGCGAACGTTTCCTATCCGACGTTAATATATTAAAAATATAGCGAATTTACTGCTTACGTAACGGACTACCGGACGCGTTAAGGTTAATTAAGTAACTAATTTTATTAAACGGTAATAAAAATTCGAAACGTGTTTAAATTTAAAAATCTTTCGTAAATAAGTTAAGCTTTGTCAGGTTATAATTATAAAATACAATATCACAAAAAAGAATTTATAATTTCGACAAAAGTAGGTTTTTAATAAGGCTGTTTATAATAATTAATATAGTTATTATTAATATAAAAAATGTAAAAAACTTAAATAAATATAATAAAAAGTCGAAAATAATTTATAATAATATAAAATATTAATTTTTAAAATTAGGTTTTATTTATATTTATTATTTTTTACCAAAATAACCACTTTTATCTAATTAAATAATCGTTATAAGTAATAAAGATTAGATGATAAATAAATTAAATTTAATATAAGTTTAACATTTCGATTAGCATATTCGAACGCGTACGAAAAAATCGAAACGTTTTTTTATTTTCAACAGCTACGAAAATTATTATTCGATAAAATTTGAAAAATATTACGCTAATTACGAATTCTTATATTTTATATATTAACGTATTTTTTTCTCTCCTAAAACGCGTTTACTTATTATAGATTAAAAGCTTAATATAATGCTATTATACTTATATCATTAAAAGAGATTTTCTTACTAGCTTTTACGACGCGTTTAACGTTATTATAACGTTCGATAATATCAAATCCAGATTTGCCGTAATTAATTTCATTTTATTCGATCTTAGTACCGGCTTTTTCCAAGTTTAAATTAGTTCAGTTATACTTACGCCGACCGTTTTCTTATTAACCTCCGCCGGTTTTATTTCCCCGCTCGCGAAAACTCGTAAAAATATTAAAAAAGTAAAAAAAGTAAGGATGTTATTTACAAAATAATTAAAAATTATTAAGGTAACTCGTCGGTAAAAATCCGGAAATTGGTCAATTTTTCTAACTAAATATTAGCTAATATTTTAATATAAAGTTATTTTTTAATTAAAGAACTAGTTAATTTTACAAAATTAATTATATCTTAAGTAAACGTCGAAAAACTAAAAATAAACGTCTTTAAAAAAAGAGATACTTATTATATAAAAAAGATAAGCTTTTTTAGTTAAAAAAAGGGGTAATAGAAAATTGTAACCTATAGCGGCTAAAGGTAGTTGTCGTAAAAAGGTTAAACTAAGGAACGAAGATATGGCGTTTACGGCAGGCCCGGATATAATGCGCGTATTTATAATAAAGCTATAGATACATCTAACGAAAAAAAAATCCGATTAATTTAAATCAATTTAATGTGTCATAGTAAAATAATTTGAATTTGTTAATGCGGAGTGCTAAAAAGTATCCGAGGAGCTTATATAGTACTTTACGTATTTTTAAAGTTAATTTTCGAAAGACTTTAATTAATCTTAATCGGTTTATAATCTTTAATATCAAAAATAAAAAATATCGAGCTTTTATTATCACTCGAGTTAAACTCTTATAATCGACGTATAATTGGAAATCGCTATCTTTCTTAAGTACGAATAATATCGGTACTCCAATATCCGCTTTTAAATAATGTATTTTTTTTTATCTTTAAATTTCTTAAGATATATATTGTAAATACCTTCTGTTAAGCCTTCGAAAGAAGGTGAATCGGGTCGAACAGAAACGTTTTCTTTAAAATTAAATTTATATTCTTTTACGTATTAACTTTTTATATCAGACTAAATAATTATTAAACTATCACTATAATTAATATTATTTTAAACCTATCTATTTTAAGACAGAGTATAAAAAATCGAACTTTTTCTGGTTATAGCAAATTAAGAAATGAACCTAGTTAAACTCTTATTTAATTTCATTACTATCTATTATATTAATAAGGCTTTTATAGGCCTTATATCATTTAATATAAGTATTATTAGTACGAATAAGGCCCGGAATATTTATAAAAATTAATTAAAAGTTAAACCTTTTAATTAATTTTTTTCTTATAGTATTCACTTACGTTTCGGTATTTATATTAACTTAAATTACCATATTCTTTATACTTTTTTTCTATAACTGCCCTTTTTTTAAAAAGCGGTTTTATTCTAACCGTTTTATAAGTATTAACTGAACTAAACTAAATATATGTGCTTATTTTAGCTCTTTTCTTAAGTGCGTAATTAGCGATTAATTCAATATATTATTATATACTATAAGGTGTTATACAGCTTTTAAAGATCGTTTTTTTTTACCGGAACAGCTAAAATCTTATATCTCTTTAAAACTTATAATCTACGCTTATATAGTCTATTTTTCTATGATTATACACTAAGAGTGCAAATGTATCCGTACACTTACCTTTTTCTCACGAAAATGCACCTTTTTTAATTTAATATAACAATTTATATAAAAATGATAAAAATATAAGCATTTTATATTTACATAAGAAATTTTATATATTACGTATATTACCTAATTATAGGTATTAGAAGCGGGCTCCTAACGAATAGTAAATTAAATAGTAACTAATAAGAGGATTTTTCGTAGTAAAAATGTAAAACTCTATGGGTGTCAGAGTATGGCGGGATCAGAGTGAGAGGAACAATACGGTTATATTAGGACCAAGTCTGAAGCTTACCCTTCTTCCCTTAAAGGGGAATGGGCAGCTAGCTATATGATAATCACCCCACGACGATATCGTAATTATCGCGTAATTATGACCCTTCGAATGTTTAGCGCCATTTAAATAATACGCATATTCTTTTATAATCCTTTAACCCTTAACAAAACTTTTTTCCCCTTAGATTTTTACCCTTAAAAACCTAAATAAAATTATTTGTATTACGTTATAATTAGTAAATTATCTTTATTAAAAAAGCGCGGTAATTTCGTAACGAATAAAAGTAAAGTAATAATTGATAATAATTAATAAAAAAACGTAATTTTCGTAAATTTTTTAAATAATTAATATTTTTTTAAAATAATTCGTAACGAAATAAATTTATATTTATCTGGTAATTTTCGTTTTAATTTTTTTACGAATTTGATATATTTTTTTAAAAACTTTTTAGCATAATATCCGGCATATCCGCTAAAAAGCGAATTCGAATTTTATAAATATTTTTCGTAAGTATACGTACTTTTATTACGTCGTCGTTATAATTCGTATTCCGGATTATAATTACGTTATCGATAAAATTTCGAAAAATTCGAAAAAATACGTTTTATCGCGTAATAATAATAAAATTATAATCGAAATATATTTATATATTATTATTATTTTAAAAAATTATAATTAATTTATAATAATAAGTTTTCGTTTTTTTCTGTAATATTATTAAAATTATTATAACGGTTTCGTAAGTTTTTATTAAAAACTATACCTTTTTTAAGGCCAAAATTAAATTTGGTAAAATTAATAAAATTATTATTTTAATTATTATAAATTTTTTTCGATTTTTTTTTAGTAAGTTATTACTAATTCGCCGTTAAATTAACAAAAAGATTTTCGCTAAAAACGCTTTTAAAACGGTTTATAATACGTAAAAAAAAATAGGTTTTTTTCGTTATTTTATATTTAATTAACTTATTGCTAACTTTTTATTAAATCGGTATTAATTTTTTAACCGTTAATATATATATTTTTCGTAAACGTTACCTAAATATTTTACTTAACGGTAACGATATTATTTCGATTTTTTAAAGCTTTATTTTTTTCCATATTTTCGAAAATATCGCGTTCGTCCAAAATACCCGTATTTTCCTTAATATAAATACTTAATAACCTTTATTTTATATATTTTTATTAACTTTTTAAAAAAGGAAAATTTGGTAAATTTACCGCGGTTATTAATTAAATTATTTTTAATACAAAAAATAAAAATAAAAGTAATAATAATAATACTTAAATATTTTTGAAATAATTTTAAGATATTTATTTTAACGTCGTTATAAATTAAATTTGGTTTTATTTTTCGAAATACCCGTATAAACCGTAACGGCTTTATTAAAAGGTAAATATGTTTAAACGTATTAACGGTAACATTTTTAATAAATAATAAGTAATAATTAACGTTTTTTCTATATTGTAATTTTTTTGTTATACCATTTTTTTAAAAAACTTTTTTTTAATTTTTTTTATTTTAAAAACGTTTTATACGAAATGGCGATTTTTTTTAATAAGTAATCGCAAAATTTCCAAAAAAAATTTTCGGAGGGGAAATTTATTTATTTTATAAGGTATTATTTGTTTTTGCGGTTTTTTCGGTACGCTAAAATTTTTTTTATTTTTTAACGTTTTTTTATTTTTATATTAAAGTCGTTTTTCCGTTTTTTTAAGGTTATTTTTATTATATTACGGTTTTAATAACGATATAAGGAAAATATTATAAATTATATTATATAAAAATGGAAACCGTATTTATACGTTAATTTTAAGTTTATAACTTTCGTAATTTAGAAAAATTTAATATATTTATTCGAAAACTTTTTATTAAATTTTTATTAATTAATATATTTAGTAAAAATTTTTACTTATTACTTTTTTCGAAATCTTTTCGTAAAATAGTTTTTATTATAATATTTTTTATACGTATTTTAAGTTTTATGGAAATATTTTTATAACGTTTTTTTTATATCGTTATAACCCTTTTTTAAGTTATTTTGGTAAAATTAAAATTTTTAAATTACTATAATATAAACGTAATATTTCTTAAAATTCGCAGCATATATGTAAAAAATATTTTGGTTAATAATGTTTTAATTACTAAATAATAATTATTATTATATATAAATTATACTATTAATAAATACGATATTTAATTTATTTATTTTAAATCGTAAAATATTCGTAAATAAAAAATTACGATTAAAAATTATGCCGTCGAACGTATCGTATTAATTAAAAACGTAATAAAAAAATATTTTAATTAAGCCGCCGGTAATTAATTTCGTTATCGTCGTAATATAATAAATATATTTCGTTATTTATTATTATAAAAATAATGTTATAATTTTTTTTACTATATAATTTTATAAATAATAATAAATTTATAATAAAATCTATATTAAATTTTTTAAACGAATAATTTAAAATTAATAATAAAACGAATTTTTCGTAAAATTAATATAATACCGTTTTAAATTTTTAATATTTAAATTAACTTTTTAAATAATTTTTAATATTTCGTTTTTATACTTTCTAAAAATAATTTTAAATTAACCGTTTATATATTTTCGTAAAACCGAAATAATTTGCTATAAGAAAATTATAATATTAATTAATAAATTGTTTACATAAATTTAAATTATATAATATATAAATTACGCCTTTATATTTTAATAAGTTATTATAATTTTTAACGCGTTATAATTATTTATTCGTTTCGTATTTTTTTTAAATATTTTATTTCCCAAATTTTATTAAAAATAAATTTATTTATTTATTATAATTCGAAAATTTAAATAATTATTAAGTTTCTAACCGGCGGTAATATTATTTCGATAACGTTATTTATATTTTATTACCGTAAAACGAATAATTCGCAACTTATAATCCCAACTAATATATATCTTACTTTTTCGGGTACGTCTCCAACCGCCTTATTCCCGGGCCCGCGCGTTATTAATTTTAATAAAATATCCGCGATTTTATTAATAAAATAATAAATATTCGTAACTTTAAAATTCGATTAAAATATTTTTACTTTTAACGTTTTTTTTTATTACCTTAATATTATTTTTCTTTTAAAATTTTTTATTTTCGTTATTTCGTAATAAATTAAATTTTTTTAATAAATTATTAATTAAGTTATTTTTCCTTAATTAAAATATAATAATAAAATCCACCGTCGTAAAATAATTTAATTATTTTAATTACTTTATATTAAATTATTATTTTAATTCCAAATATTTAAAATTAAAATAATCCGTAATAATTTTAATAAAAAATTACGAATAATTAATAAAATAACGTTATTTTTTAAAAACGTTTACAATAATTAATAATTTTTTATTTTTTATAACATAACGAATCTTTTTCGGCGTTATTTTCCGAAATATAAATATTATTAAATATTAACGATTTTCGTAAAATTAAAATATAACTATTTTAATAACTTTTTTAAACGCGTTTATTTCGATATAAATAAATAACAATAAATAAAAATACCGAAATATTTTTTCCGTTACGAAAATTATTTAAAATATTTTAAACGTTATCTGTTTTCGGAAAAATAATTATATAAAACTTTTAATATTTTCGCGAAATCGATCCGTTAACGGTATAATTATTTTTATATAATTTTTAATAAATTTTCGATAAAATTTTATAAAATTTAAAAAAATTTAAATATTATAAACGTTTTCTGGTATTTACCAAGCCTTAATAATTTCGATACAATTTTTTTTTATTTTGATATTATTTAACGAAATTTAAAATCCGAAAAAAAAACTAAAAATATATAAAATTTACATTTATTTATATTCGCGTATAATTTTTATTTCCTTAACTTTTCGAATATTTCGCAGATATATTACTTATACTTAATTAAATTCTTATTATATATTAAAATATCGTTAAAATAAATAATATAAATATTATTTATTAAATCCGCTAAAAATCGGTTAATATATATTGAAAACGTAATTAAAACGTTAAAAAACCTAAATAACATTATTAAGTATTCGAAATAACCGTATTTCGTTTTAAACGCGGTTTTCCATTTATCGCTTTTTCTGATACGTATTCGACGGTACGCGTTTTTTAAATCTAATTTCATATATACGCGAACGCCGGTTAAACGATTTAAAATTTCTTATATCAAAAATAACGGTATACAGTTTTTACGAATTACTTAATTAAACCCCTTATAATTAATGTAAAAACGTAACGTACCTTTTTTTTTCGGGACAAATAATATAAAAACTTTAGTTAAATTATTATTACGTTTAATTTATCTTTTCTTTTATAATTTCTAAAAACTTTTTAAAAACTTTAAATTCCTTTTTTGAAAATAAATAAAGGAAATTTTAAAAACGTTTTTTTTTTTCGTATAAATTTATCGTGTATTCGTATAGTAAATATTCTGATAATTTAACGGCTTTTTCCTTAAAAAATATATTAACATAATTATTATAATATCTTTTTTTATATTTTTTATATCTTTTTAATATAAACTTTTCGTTATTTTTATTTAACGTTATAAATACGGTAATTGCTGTAATTATAATAAAAATAATATTTCGTAATTCCTTTACCGAATTAATAAACTTAATATTTTCGCGTTCGAATCGATATTTTTATTTAAATTATAATTAATTAATCGTAGGATTTATTTTTCGAAACTATAAAAATCTTAACATAATATTTAATTTTTTTTTTTACGATAACGAAATAATATTTTTTTTAATTTCGTAATACTAAACGAATTTATAATTTAAATTTATAACGTTACGTATCCGTATATTATAATAAAATTATTTAAATAAATTTTTAATTTCGGTTTAAATTTTAATTAAAATAATTAATTTTCCTTTTTAAACGTTTTATAACGTATCGTATGATAATTTACCTTTAAATTTATTTAACCGTAAAACGTTATAAATTAATTCTTTTTACGTAAAATTAAAAGTTAATATATATGTAATAAAAGATTTTTTTTTATTAACGAATATTTCGTATAAAATTTACGTTAACGTTGATTAAAAGATTTTTCGGATAATTTGTTCGGAAATAATTTTTTTTACCGTAATTAAAATACGTCGTTTTGAGGTAATTATAAAATATATAACTTTTTTTAACGTAATAATTATACGTAAATTATCGAAATATATTTATTTTATTTTAATTTTTTTAAAATAATTAATTTTGCGATAATTTATTTTCTTATAATAAAAATAAATTTTTTATTTTTTTCTTAAAGGTTTACTATAAGGTATAATTATATTTATTACGGAATTTAAATTTTATAATAATTACGGAACCTAAGTTAATTATTAAATATTAAAAAAATATCGATTTATTCGCGACGTAATCGGGATTTTTAAAGCGAAAAATCGAAATAATAATTTTATATATAAAACTTTTTTATAAATTATATTCAAAATTTCGCGTAAAATAATTATAAATACGAAATTAATTATATAAAAATATAATTACATAATAAAACGGTTAATTAGAAAAGTCGTACTGCCTATTTATAAAAATACGATTAAGATTTATTTATATCGCTAATAAAAAATATCGATTTTTTCGTTAACTTTTTAATATATTTTATTAAATTCGGTATTAACAAAAACAAATCGTCGTAACGTATTTCTGAAAACGTTTTCGAAAATTATTTTTAAATTATTTTAATTTACGAAACAAATATAGTAAAAACCTTATTATTTAATTTTTATTATTTCGTTATTTTCTTATAATTTTTAATAAATATCCGTAAGCAAATTAATTATAACGTACGTTAACGTATAATTTATTTAATAAAATCGTAACGAAAATTTCCAATTTTCGAAAATAATATTTAATTAAATCGTAAAATTTATATACTTTAAATAATTTCTTTTATAATATTTTAAGTTAAATAAAATTTTAAGTATATTTCCTTTTTTTATTTTTTATTAAATTTTATTTCGTTCGTTATTAAATAATATAAATTTTTTAACGTACGTAATTATTAGGATTATAAATTCCGCAAATATCCCGGTTTCTAAAATCCTAATAAAAATATCGTTAAACTTTATAAAACTTAACCCAAAAATATATACAAAAAATTTATTACGTTATTATCGAAAACGCGTAATATAATATTTAATTATTAAATCTTATGGTTTAATTATAAACGTTATTATTTTTTTATAATAATTTTTTTATAAATATCGTTATTTTTTTTAAATAATCGTTTTCGTTATTTAATACCCGAAATTTTTTTTCGTACTTATTAATTCGTCGCCGAAATCTAAACGAAATTAATTTAAATAATTTAAATTCTGTAATTTAAATAAATTTAATAACCGGAATATCCGGCTTATTATCGTATAAAATCGTAAATATTTCGTTTGTTCCTTACGGTTTAATCGAAATAAAAAATTTTAATTTATCAAAATATGGCGGGATTAAAGTAAAAGGAATAATACGGTTATATTGGGACCAAGTTTAAAGCTTACCTTTCTTCCTTTAAAGGGAAATAGGCAGCTAGCTATATAACAATCACCCCACGACGACATCGTAACTATCGCGTAACTATAACCCCTCGAATGCTTAGCGCCATCTAAATGATGCGTATACTTCTTTACGATCCCCTAGCCCCTGACAATGGGGTAAAAATTTTACCAACCTTTAAGTAGCTACAATTTCCAACGTTATAGTTAAACTTATAATAAAATTTATAATTTAATAAGTTTAAGTAAAGCTCTATATTATTATAATTATTTCTTAATTTATTACTCTTCGCTTTTAATATTACAGTCGGTGTTAAAATGGTATATTTTAGTAGGAAATAGGTAGGCGAACGGATTCATTTAACCGATAAGTGTAAACCTTAAATAAGCTCTTATAAAAATTAAAACATTAAATTGTATAAATTTACTTCGATCGGAATTAAACTAGCGATTATCTAACCTCCGTATATAAAAACGTCTACGGTTTCTATTATTCCTACGCGGCGTTCCTAATTTGCTTTTAAAATCACCTTTTTTAAAAACGTTAAAATAAAATCGTTTATTCCTATTAACGCTTTTAATAAAAATGATCGGTTTTTTTAGCATTTTTTTTAAATGTTTTAATAACGTTTTACCTTAATTACCATATTATTAATATGCTTTAATATAACGTTTTTTTATAATAAAGTATTTTCTCTCTTAAAAACACGTAATCGTATAAATAATATTAAATAAAATGGTTAATTAATACTTTAATTCTTAGATTTTATTAAACCGATCCTTTTCGTAATAACTCCTATTTACGTCGATTTGTATCGGTATTTTAAAGTAATTTCGCTACCTGGAGCAGCTAGGTAAACTATCGGTTATATTTTTCATAACCTTCTAATGTTTAAATTTCGGTATTTCTTAACTGATTTATTTTTTAATTTCTTTAATAATTTCTTTATAATTGCTAAATTTCTTAACATAAGTTCGTATAAGTATTAATTATTATTATTTTCGAAAATTAAATCCTATTCGAAAATTAATAATTAAATATAATTTTTTAAGAAATATTTTTTAAGTTAATAAAATTATTAATATTTTTCGTTCGCCTAGTAACTTTATAAAACTTAATTATTTTAAATGAAACGGTTTAGTTAAAAGTTTTATTAATACGGATTACCGGTATCGTATACGAATTTTGTTATATGTTAAGTTATAATAGTAATAGTAATTCGAGAAATTACCGTAAAATAATTAAAGTTAGAATTTTTAACTATAAAATTAACGAAAGCTTACAAAATCTTTTAAATATATTTAAGGTTTATTCTTAAGGTTTACCGCGTAAAATTTACGTTTCTTAAGTTATATTATATAACTATGCTAAGCTCGGATATAAAGTTTATTAAGGTTAAAGCTTGCTGGCACTTACGCATATAAACTTTTTAAGCCGATATTAATTAAGAAATTACGTACTTCCAGGGCCCTAGTAAAAAGTAAGATTTTATAAGATTAAATTATATAATTTATCTTAAATCGTAAAAACTACTATTTAATTATTATATTCTAAAATATTAAGTATAATATTTACCATGCGATTATATCGTATAATTATTATTATATATTTAACTTAACTTGGAAAATATGGCTTAAACCTAATAGTATCTTATATAATAAAATATTTTATAACTTTAATATTAATTTAGAAAAGTAATAAAAAATATTTATAAGTTTTAATTTATAACTTAAAAACTTTTATTTAGCGTAAAAATTCAACGGCGATTAATCGGGTTATTATTATAATTTTATAAATTCTTTTTATATTTCTTATTTAAAACGCTACAATTTACATAACTTGTTTTAATAAAAGTTTATAAATTTTCCATTTTCAATTTTTTAAAAATTAAAATAATTAAATATAACGCAATATAATTATTAAATATTTGGTAATAAAAACGTGTATATAGCTTATAACTTATTAAATATAAATAAAAACGTTTCGTTTTAACCTTTTAATATAAGCTTTTATAATAACTTTTATTTTATTTTTAATTAACGTATATTTAGAATATTTCAGATAATTATAACGTAATACTCGTTTATTATTTTCAAACTTTTATAACGATATTATAATTAACTTATAGAATTTTTTTTTCCTTATATTATCACTTATTATTTAGGGAATTATCGAAATAACTTCGTATATTATTCGTTTTATTAACGGATAATTTTAAAACTTAATTATTAATAAAATTTTCAACTTTTTTATTTTAAATTTCGTAACATAATAATTAAGTTACGCCCGTTTTTCGATTATTCCATTAACCATTATCGCGATATATCCTTGTTATATATATAAAGAGATTTATAATATTAAAAAACGTTATTATTTATTTATTTACTTTTTCTTATAAGTTTTTTTTATATATTTTCATATTATAACTGATTATTTATTAATCAGATTAAAGTTTATTAACTTAAGGTTAGTTTGTAACTTAAGTACTTTATTTTTAATAATTATTATATCACTTATTATAAAAATAGAAAAATTATAAAATAATAAATAGCTGTACGCTAATGTAAAGTAATTATTAATTAGTCTTAAAGCGGATTTTAAAAAGTGAATGTATTAGATTACTTCTATCTAGCGTTTTTTACTAATTGCTAGATGGTGTATTTATATAGGTGAGTGGGTCGGGCGGCTGGTCAGTTACCAGCCGCAGCCCCGTAAGCTTTATATTCTTATAAGAAAAATTGTAATTCGGAAAGCTTTGCCGTTAAATCTGTTTTGTAATATAAATAAGGTTATTTCGTACGTAAAATCAAGGCGTTTAAAATTAAGTTTCGGTTTTTCTTTTATTTTTTTAACTTAAACCGCTGAATTTATTTTAGTGTTTTTTATAAAACGTTTCATAATATTAGTATTAAGTCTCAATGGCTCAGTGGTCGCAAGCCTGGGTGTCTCATTTCGCTTGCTGTCGGCCTGGGCAACCAACAACTTACGAGAGACGGTTGGTGAATCCAACTTGGGACGACGTGTTCTGGGTGTTGCGCCAAACCTAATGCACGTACCATTTGGGGGGCTTCGGCTTCCGTATCCGTGTCGGCGACAATTGGAAGGTTGGGGCCGTTAAAAACTAATCAGAACTATCGTGTACGTAATTAATTCGCCACCGTATCACATAACTCCTATATGGTTTTTTTATCCGACCCCCCTATAGGTACGGTTTTTTCCGGAGGTGCTCTCCGGAGTTACGCCGTATAATTGAACGTGTATGTATATAGTGAACCTAGGTTAACATATGCAAGATACTGCTAGGTTCGAGCTATATTTTCCAGGCTGAGCCAAATACACGAAAGTGGTTACACGATATAATCGCACGATAGATACTATACCCAGTATCTTAGAACACAATGACTAAGCGGTGGTTTTCACGATGTAAGATAGATTGTATATCTCAGTCCCGTAAAGCCTCACTCTCTGTTAGGGCCCCGTAAGCACGCAATTTCTCGACTGATGTCGGCTTGGGAGGCTCTATGTTAAAATATAACTAGATATCTTAAATAGCATAAGTAGCTTACAATATTAATATTAAAAAATTCGAGATTAGAGATAAGTGATTAAATTATTTAAAAAGTAATCGACTTACTTATATAACTAACTAACTTATGTAATACGTTATACCTTAATAAACTAATTAAAAATGTGTATATTTTGTTAATGTTTTATATAAGGGGGTCTTTACGAGAAGATTAGGTGCGAATTGGCAGGCGTGCCAGGTGTATGCCAGGTGGAAGTGGGGCCACTGCAGAAATAGCAAAGCTCTTGTTTTAAGCTAATGACCCGCTAAAAATTGTTGCAACTAACGCGCTGTTGCCGTTGGACAGATAGATATCTAACAGATACGTCACAAAGGAGAAACAAGAAAAAGGGTATAGAAATTTAAAAGGATTAATCATCAGCATAAAAGTGCTGTTTCATTATCCAGTCCTTCTTTTTAATAATCGTTCGATTTTCGGTCGCCCGGTAGAGTTCTATGTTTAAATCCTGTTTCAACGGTTCTTGTCGATCCCGACTTAGGAGGATAGCATACGTCATAGCCGCCAGTATTCGCAATTCCAAATTACTCACCTCGGCATTTGAATTGATCGCGGATTTTGAGCAACTCTCACCAATTAACGGGAAGCCATCATTCAATTAATCTGCGACTTCGATCAATTTCACTCCTCTCGAGTAACTCCTTTATTGTGTATAGAATGGAGGTCAGCCTTCCGGGGCTCGTGAGTGCCGCCGTGCCGGACCGCGGCAATCGAAATGTGGGTATCATCTCGGACAACCGCCCGAACTACAGGGACCCCGGGTTCTTATCAAACGATTTCCCGAAGAACCCCCCAAAGCTCTACGTAACGGCCGAAAGCGATGAGTTTGACCGGCTCACGCTGAGCGAATGGCAGGATGAGGGTTTCCAGGTAGAGTATTTCAGCATGGACGAGGGGGAGAAGCAATACCGGGCCAAGTTGGCATCGCTCAATAGAAGCGATCTAGGGCCTTGCGAAACTTATGCCATTGTCGGTATGCACCACCTGTTTTCTGGGTAATCCCATTCTTTAAGGCCGTGATGGGTCATGACAAGGGACCGATGTCTCGACCCTAAAGCGCATCCCGATTCATACCAACCGTCGTGATCTAAGATGGCGGAATCTTGTAGCGTATACGTAAATATTCTTCATCGGTGGTCGTGTTATTTTTCGTTCACTAACGCTTGTATTGCAGCATACGGCGATGCAGCATCCTACTGCCTAGAGTACTTCCACGTACTCGATAACAACCCGGAGTTTCGACTCTGTTGCCTCATCGCTTATTACCCCACACGGATCCCCGATCCGGGGACCCGCTTCCCCGGCGGCATCCAGGTTCTGGTCCATCTAGCCGGTGACGAAGTGGGCGTCGTGAAGCAGAGCCAGCTTGTCGGGATCCAGGGGAAGAAGCGGACCTCGAGGAAGAGGATCGAGCCGGGCATCGGCACGGGCAAGATGTTGCAGCTGTCATATCCCAGCTACACGTACGATGCCGAGCCCGGGTTTGCGGAGCACGACCTTGAGGAGTACGACAAGGTCAGCGCCGAGTTAGCCTGGAGTCGGAGCCTGGCCGCCGCGAGGAAAGCCTTCCAGCGGGAGCCCAACGCGGAGCTGATTCTGGAGCAGAACGTCCAGGGCAAGTTCTACACGCGCAACCTGAACCAGATCATGTCCAACTACACGACGCACAAGGCGCCGCACGTCACGCACGTCCCGACGCTCACGGGAGGCGTGGGCGAAGAGGAACTGCGGAGGTTCTATGCGCAATTCTTCGTGGACAGCAATCCCGAGTCAATGAAGCTCACGCTCCTGTCACGGACCGTCGGCGCCGACCGCGTCGTCGACGAGCTGCACGTGGCATTCAAGCACACGCGGGAGATGCCGTGGATTATGCCAGGCGTCCCGCCGACAAACAAGAAGGTCGAGGTCATCGTCGTGAGCATCGTGACCCTGAGGGGCGGCAAGCTGTACCACGAGCACATCTACTGGGATCAAGCCAGCGTGCTGGTACAGACAGGACTGCTGGATCCGAAGCTAGTCCCTGAGAAGGCCAAGAGTCGGGGCGTGACACGTCTGCCCGTTGTCGGGAAGGAGGCGGCGAGACGGATACTGGGGACGGACCTCAACGACGAAGAAGAGGGCGAGGCGGACAATGATCTAATTCAAGGGTGGAATAATGATGGAACTCGTGACGATGGAAAGGACGAGGCAAAGAAAGATCGACAGGCTGCTGATGGCACCAAGGAGGCCGAAACAAGTGGGGAGTCCGCGAAGAAGAATGAGCAAGGAGCCGACCCTTCGGAACAGGCAACAGAAACGACAGAGCAGCCCACAAATAAGGAAGAATCTAATTAAAGAAGATCTACGCTTTCGGGGAAGTAATGGAGAGGGACACGAACTATGTAGCAAGCAAGGCAAGTCTGGCGAGGTTCGCGATCTTGGGATACCTAGCACAACGTCAACCTGGTTTACTTCCTGTCTCCTCCCTCAATTATTTTTTCATATATATCAGCCTAATCACGCTCTTTTCTTCTGCTATAGCCGCACAGCGATAGTAATAAACTTTTTTTCGGAATTTCAGCGCGAAGTTCGAAAAATATAGGCTATGAGAATGTCAAACTTTGTGGAGTAGCTTTGTTGTAGCTGGTGAATAATTCTCATAAGAAGAAGTGGAGCCGCTACAATAGCCAATAATATCCTACGGAAACGCTTGATTAGTGAGCTTCCCACGGCATCCAGGGGCTCATCTTAGTGGCGATGTTACATACAACTTCCTGTCTACACCAGCACCAAATGACCCAAGAAACCTGAACAAACCAATTCAATGACCAAAACGACAATGACGGAAGATCTCTGAATATCGTAGTTTCGTTCTTCAATTCAGAATGTCTCTCAGTTTGCGGCAGCGAAGTCCAAAAGAGGTGGTAATGGCGGAGAGCACCGACAACCCGGTGCGCCCCTCATCGCCGACGTCTGGCGATGCATACGCTAAGCCGCAGCCCCGGCCGCCGAGGTCCCCGGCCCGTTCAGCGCAGATCCGGGTGCAGAACCGGCGGCGCGAGTGGCTCGAGCGGCACCCCGAGTACGTGGATTCCCTGGAACACGAACTGGCAGGTAAGTAAGCTCCTGACGAACGAACATTCGCATTCATGATCAGCGACGCGAAGCTTTTGCGTCGGACCATCACACCTAATTATGTGTCATCATGAGGTAGCTGTTTACTTACGTGCTCTTCCAGATCCTCTGCTTTATGACGCGCTGATACGGCGCTTCCAAACGGCCGAGGAGCGCGAGACCGAGGGCCGCACCAAGGGGTACTCGCGCGTGCTCGAGGTGGACCTGCTGCGTGGCGAGGCGCGGCTCGCGCAGCTGGCGAAGCGGGACCCGGAACAGCAGCTCCAGGAGAAGAACGGAGCCGTCGTTGTCGACGTGCCCTCCGCGTCGGCGGCGGATCGGGACGCGTTCATCCGGGAGTACGCGGCCGGTGGGGGCGGCGGAGGCGGGGACGGCAAGGAGGGAACCCCGGGCCCGGAGACGAGGGAGGAGGGACGCCAACGCTGGGATGACTTCCTGCGGCGGCGCTTCGTGCTCGGCCGCGACGAGGACTTCGACTACAGGCCCGTCGACGAGAATGACGACTACGATGCCCTCGAGCGGCGCGAGGAAGAGGACCGCTGGTTCAATGATGAGGAGCCCGGCTGGGTTAGCGAGGGTGTCGATGCTGCTGCGCCGGGGACGAATGGTAGGAGGCTCCAGGGGGAAACGGGTATTCAGGACTTTTAATAAGATTTAAATCACGAGTCTTGATGAGGGCGCAACTTTTTTTGTTAATGGCCTCGAGGTTTAATATCTTACACATGTGTTGAGATATTGCTTAATGCTCTGGGCGGACGAGATTTCGGGGTGTCGGATGTTGTGCGGTATGTGATATCAGTGATTTCAGGCTTATATATCTAATAAGTGTGTGAGTTGATCTGACCGAAGAATCGAATAACCGAGTTCAGCTCTTTCCGGGTATTTTTTCCGCCTTTGGCTGCGGTTCAATTGGAGATCAGCTTATGTGCCTCGTTAAGGTATCCTTTCGCCATTGCTGGGATCCGGTTCAGGAGAGACGCCAGTCAAACGCGAAAGATAGCCGAATACGTACGCTTACGGGTTCCCAGTTGACTCACATTACCTGATGTCAGTCAAGAATACAGCATACCAGGCGGTTTTACAATTTAGCTCGCACAGTCTCGTACAAGCAGTCGTTGGGGTAACACACAGCTCAGTTCCGTGGCGGTTGGCCTGTTCTGCCAGAGTAGAAGCTATTTTCAACATCATCGTGACAATGGGCCTTTCCAGATTTGCTTTCCCTTTTGTTGAGTTTCTCGAAACGATTCCTCTTCTATTGGCAGCTTAATGTGGACCTGATTAGTTCCAACCGGGCGTCACTTGCAGGGTATCTGTGGTCTACAACGGGACAAACATCCTCGGCGCAGCTCTCTGAGCCAACTTGGCCTCTCCAACACGAATAATCGTCGATGTTTATATTGTGTGTATATTTGCGTCATTAGCCTCGTTCCGCTCCCCGTGGCGTCCAGTCCACCACCCCCTATTTATAAAACTACGCCGACCAATAAGTAAAGCGCCACCCTGTGTGTCAACATCCAAGGCTACCTGCCAGATCAGGCGCACATCTCGAACTCGACGAAAATGTTGTTCCATGTGAGTCTAGGCGCGTGGCCGGTGTCCCCGGTTCTGGAAACATAGCAACCAAGCCACCAAGACATGGAACACAGGTTTCTGAGAAGGGAGCACCGTTCCCGATGCTGGGTGCTTATGCATGGCCTAAAACGGCAAAGATCACTGCCCGCTTCCAGACAGCGGGACGAAGGACTACTTCGTCAAGTACTCCACGGAGCCCCAAACTATCATGACGGCCGGAGAGTATGGTCGCTGAGCGCTATCTACTAGCTAGCGCCTAGTTTCGTTCTGCGGCCCTACGCCTAGGGAAGGTGCTCGTCTTCTTAACTTGATTTCTTGTTGATGTCTAAACCTTAAGTAAGGTTTGAAATTGTTAACCATTTGGTATTATGGTTAATGTCGTACTTCTGTTATTTTATAATGATTTTAAAACTCAATTTAGATATACTTACTAATCTGTACGTTATATGCCGTTTAATTTAAAAGGTTAAGATATATTCTTTTTTTAAAAAAAAAATAGCTATAGGTTAAAAAACCTAAAAGATAAACCGAAAAATATTTAATCGTTAGTAAAGAGCTGTTATTAAGTTGTAGCAGCCGTTAGGTAATATGCTTATAGGGCGTAATAAAGCTTTAAGAGTTTAATACTTTAATATAAAGATTAAAATTTTGACAATTTTATTAAGAAAAAAAGTAATTATAACGTAATTAAAGATCTATTATGTGCGTTTTAAACCCTAATTAAGGGTTTAAAATCTAAATCCACCTTATACCAGAGCCTGTAATAAGCCTTTAGTTACGTTATATAAAGTTAATTAAGTTAATGCAGCTATAAAATTAATTGCCGTCTATCTTTAAAAACGTTATTAGTTTTAACTCTTTCTCGCCTTTCATTAAATAATAATTCTCTTAAAGCAACTCGGAAGTGTTAAGCTCTTATAACGTATGAATTTATGTTGTAAATAGTGAATTAGTAGTTATTAGGTACTCATTGTAAACCTTAGGATTAGGTGGGCCGTTGATATTCCGTACATTCCAGCTTGTTTCCACTATTTTTAGCTTAGCCCTCTCATAGCCTTTGATACCATCGTATCCGACGGTGAAGTGCTGACCCCACAAGTCGTCAAAGGTTACACAGTGGGGAGAGCGAGGTTATCAGCCTCGTTGGGAAACAAGGCTCCGGAAAGAAGGAAGCTAAAGTCTCATGTGTAACCCTTGCAAGGCTGCTTGGGCCTCGATCTCAAGCGGGGCGATCCACACTACTGCATCTCCGGGGGCACGACATGACGTTCGCTTTAACAACTTTCTAAAGGTAGGAATATGCCCTCGTTTTAACGTACTGAGGAAAGAAGGGAGTAAACAAGGGTTATTCTGTGGCCTCCACCCACTAGCCTCACACGGCCCGCTTCCATTTGAGGGGAACCCGGTTTCGCTAGTGGCTGTAAGAACAAACTTAAGAATAAGAAAGGATTGGTTTCCTTTCCTTGCCTTCTATTTTTGATCTAGCTTGCATTCGCCTATGATGGTTTTGGTAAGCTTCATGCTACACAGCGTACAGGGTATACATTACTTTACTATACGCAACTATAATGCCTAGGCCCTTCTATAGCATATGGAAAGCATATTCAGCTGAATTCCAATGTAACCTTGCGTGTCAGCTTTACATTAGAGTGACCGGATAACTCCAAGGAAAATAATTTGACCACCAACCGACCGCGAATAAGATACAATAATTGTGCCGAACTTACTGACCTGGCTGATATCTCCACAGTCTTACGAAGAAGAGGCTGGCTCCTAACCGGCCCTACTCGCGAGTGATACTGCCCGCAATCATTGGCATTCCCCATACTAGTCAAGTCGTTTAGTCAGAGAATGCACCAGTTGTCTTGCCATCAGCGAATAATATAGCGACAGTGATGTCTCGGACATCACCAAGAATGCCTGCGCCACTTTAAGAGTGTAACAAGGACAGCGTGGTTCATACAGATCCGAACTGAAACAGGCATCAAGGCTAGAGGATCTTTCAACACAGCGTCGAGGAGGAAGCTGTACTCAACTTGGCATTATTTACGGGATACAGGGTGCAGGGTTTACCTCCATGACTTTCGGTCAGGAAACCGGCTATGGCCTCTTGGATGGCTGATCGTTGTCCTCAGTGCCCGTATCTCTTTCCCACCAGTCGGGAAACTTGTTGCCGAAGCATCTTAAATGAACTGGATTCAGTATCAGCCTCTGAATATAAATATCGCATCCGTCCCCAACAGTAGTTCCTCGGAATCTCAACAACAATCCTGTGATTCACCAACTGATCTCCTTTGGAACGAAACTGCATCACAAATCCCTCACAATCACCGCCATCATGAAGTTCACTACGATTACTCTCGCTATCCTTGGGTATGTGAATGGTGTCCATGGATATTTATGACATATACTGACGTTCTATCTTGCATAGCCTCGCCGCCCAGCGTTAGATCCCCCCCCTCCGCGTACTAATATTCCGTTTGCTGACCATCGTAGAAACTCTGGCGGCACCCGCGGAAGCGGAAATCCAATCAGCCGCGCCAGTCGAGGCACAGGCAGTTGGTTGTTATCAGCAAGGAACCCCTCGCAAGCCGGCGATCTGTGCTAGGCCAAACTGCCCGTCCGGGTACAGAAGCGTCTTTTGGGACTTTGGATGCCCCAATGGCTCCTGGAAGTGCTGCATCTAGATTCATCTCTAGAATAGCTATGTCCTTGTTGGGATTTTGAAGCTAGGGAAGGAGAGGTGATCACGTTCCTTGACGTTGAGGTCATGCATATTGTTGGCAGGTGGCTATGCACTCCTTAGACGACTTGACACACAGATTGTTGGCACCTAGTTATACGCTCCTTAGCCAATTTGTCATACAGCACAATAAAGAACTAAACTTGATTCAGAAGTTGTTTTACTTGAGTGATACTCCCGCTCCGCCTTCTCGCGCATCACGCTTGTTCTGCCCCTCGACAATAGCTTCGTAGCTTATCAATTTCGCCTTACTCATTACAGTCGATCTAATAGAAAGTTGAGACCTCCTTTCGTTGTTTTGCTTGAACAAAAGTCTGTCCTCAAGGAGAAGAGGTCGCTCAGCAAGAGCTTTTTTAGCCACGTAAGCCAACTTCTGGAGGTCAAGTTTGCCCTGAACGTCTTTAAAACCCCTATCTGGATTAAACAGATAAAACGCTGTCTTTGATCAAGCTCATCAATAGCACATACAAAGCCTGTATGCGCTCCGACCTCTGCACATAGTCTCTTTTTATCTTTAGCTACAAAATAAACAGTACTATGTCCCCGCAAGCCAGTCCTTCAGCTTAGGTAACACTGTTCACGACAACTTGGTTACTCAACGCACCGCCTTGCCATCGCCAAACGTAACTACGTAATATCGATGCTCCTGCCAACGTAAACGTACCACGAGGCTTAACAGTTAGTTAACTAGGCCAGCCATCACAAGTTTAACAGGAGTACGAGGTGTGTCGTAATGGAAAAATTAGCCAAAGCAAACCATAAAACATCTTATGAATAAAGACTGTTAGAACCAGGAATGACCTACTTATCCTAAACCCTTATTAGGTCTACCCCTTAATAAATGGGCATATGCGGGCCGACCTTAATGGAACCGTTCAATTATACCGTCACAGAAACGGTAAGTTGCCGTTGGTATCCGTTTTGTGGCCAAATGCATAATACGTACCTACTCCCATTTTACCGTCGATGCATCCATACAGTAGTTCTCAGATAACAAATAAATTGTATATCAATAAGATACCAGAGATCTAATCTATTAACAGCTCTAAAGGCCTCATTATCCTCATACCTCTAAGGAGGCAAATCCCTCGGAAAAGCCTTATTCGGTAAGGTCACTCCAGAGCGATGGGGTCGTAGCCACGTAGTAGAGCCCTTTTTGGATTGCTAGTCTGGCAAAGAAGTTGCCACTTCTGCCTCCCAGACATCCAGTCTTGGAGGCATCTATGCCGTGTAGGCATCATTTATATGCAAAATAGGGCGATGGAAGCAGGAAAGAGAGGGAGAAGCCATACGTCCGTAGTTCGTACGAAATTGGACTCAAAATAAGGCGAGTCCTCTGTCATATAAAACTAAGACTCGTTAAAAAGAGAGGGAATCAAAAATTCCTATCAAAACACTGCATTTCGGACCTGTTCCTAGAGTTGTACCTTGACAACCCCACTTACAACTTTACGAAGCAGATGATAGACGCCTCATGCAGTCCCCAGGCTCTCCCCTCCGTCAGGAGTTAGCCTTGTTCAGATCCTATTCTTGAAGAGCTCATGTTTAAGTCTTTTCAAGATCACAAGGGGGACATTAAATGCACCTATCAGTCGTATCCTCCTGAAAACACATCACAGCACTCAGGGCGAACAGCCTTATGAACAATTTCCCTCAGCGCAGCCTGCTCCAGCACGCAGATATATATAAGGACCAGCCTCGCTGCCGCCGGCCGTGCTGGAGGCTCGACCAACGGAGTCTTCTGGCAACAAACGCGGTAGGGAGATATGATACGAAGCGTGATACGTTCCATCGGTTCCTATAGGGGAATCTATGCCACTTTTGCAACATATTATCAAAGCCTAATTATAGGTTAGTTGCGGCATCAATGGAACCATATGCAGCCCCTATTCTCCGAGCCCGTGGCTTCTTTTAGTGGTCGACATTGTGTTAAAGCGGTCGAGCGAGAAGTCCGCGAGCATCGGATCGCTTCTACCAGTCAGGACCAGCTCGCTTATCACGTCACCGACAACCGGAGCCAGCGTCACGCCGGAATGCATGACTGCAAGTGTGAGTCCCTCCAAGCCGGTCGCGCCGAGAATCGGGTATCCATCCTGCGGAGTAGGCCTGTGCCCGACGGTAAAATAGTCCAGTTCGAGATCCTCGGTCCCCTTCAACGCCAACTTTAACTTTGCAAAGAGCTCCTCGGCCGTCTTCTGCAGATCTGGGCCCGGATCACCGCCAACGAAATCGGTACCGGCGAGGATGCGACCGTCGAGCTTCTGACGCAGGTGCAGTTCATCCGCGTAAGTCACGCCGTTCAAGAGCGGTCCCGTCGGCTTTGTATGTATGAGTAGGCCCGCCTTGCTTGTCACTGGCAACGTGATGCCCTCAGTCGCAAGGAGCGGCACGCTGCCAATGCCGGCGGCTAAAACGACGTGGTGGGCATGTACCTCCTCGCCGGAGGCTGTGGCGACACCGTTGATACGATTGCCCTTCTTGACGAAGCCGGTTACTTCAGCAGAGAGCACCCGCGCGCCTCGGGCCTCGGCGTCGGCTATGAAGTAGTGCGCAGCGTCAGCTGCTTCGACTGCGCCTTCTTCGCCGGCGTAGAGCCCCCAACCCCATTTGGGGAGGGCATCGTCCACGAATGCCGGCTCGCGCTCCCTGATCTCGGACTGCTCCACCCGGGTGATGTCGTACCCCCACGAAGAGTGCTGCTTCTGGTACTCTTCGAGCTCCTCAGGCGACATGTCCCAACTCAACGATCCACCCCAGTGGAGCGGAAGGCCGGGCAGTAGCTCGTCGCCGAGTGCTCGCCAGCGCGCCATAGAGCGGTAGCGTAGGTCATAGTAGAACTTGGGGTTGCCGTAGGCGGCGTTGATCCAGGCAAAAGAGTTGGGCGTCGCCGTACCGCCGAAGTCTTCTGCGACGATGGTCACGTTAGCGTCTCGGGCGGCGAGGTGCCAGGCGATCGAGGCGCCCACGATACCGCCGCCCACAACGACGATATTTGGACTATAGCTGGATATAGCACTCATCCCTGGTGAGAAGTGGGTGAGGGAAGCATAAGATACAGGATAATGAGCTAAGTCGACCAAGGTTCAGTCAGCAACTGCCACAGGTTGGGGGAAGTTGACTTACATATACGAATTGCCAAGGCGCATCATAATTACCGTACTATCCCCCTCGGCTCCAACCTGGCCCCTCAGTTCAATAAGGGGGATTCCGAAAGATGCGGGGTGAAGACGTCATGTCTGATGTATTGGCCATATCTACTTCGCAGACTCGCGACTATGCGGGAAGAGCTTGGAGAGCGCTGCTGTATACCTACGTGGGGATAACATGCCTCCAACAGTCCAAGCGGCCTTGCAAATTGCCGACCATTGACAACGCTTTGCATTCCCTATAAGGCCTTATATCTCGATGGGGACTGGATTGACCCGATATCATTGCATGTCATGTCAACTTGGCCTTCCTATTTAAGGCACTTACCTAGCACATAAGACCGATATCGGTGCAACTCGGGCTAAACCGCATGCCACAGTCCGGCTGATTGCGAGAAAAGGTTGCATAAGATGTGGAAATTTTATATCGCCTAGACTAGTTCAGGGCCATAAGGAGCAGTGGCTAGAAAGCTCTATATATAGTGTGGGAGCCGGGAACAGCATTATTCCGGGTGCATATAGGATACTTGTTTGATGACTAAGCAAGCTACCCCTTTTCTTCAAGACCTTATAAATTTATATTAGTATGTCTATCAGGGGGAGACCAGATTACCTAATAAGTCGCTAGTGAGATTTTATTCCAGAAGCTGTCGGGATAACTGGCGTGGCTTGAGGAATTCGCTGCTAATGGTGTGTCTAAGCCAACGGTGCCTGGAAAGGAACGCCACGATGCAGCCTAGGCCTTTTTACTCCCACCTAGATTGGACGCAACAAGGATCAGTGGGAAATGCAACACAATTCTCCACCGAAACATTATAAAGGGAACATTGATTTCTGGAATAGAGAATGGCCCCTTGGAGACGGCTGTTTCAGGAGGTACCTAGCTATAGAAGTCTTAGTGCTTTGTAACTGCCATACCACTACCCATTAACCTTATATATATCCATACAGGGTAACCTGCTTTCTCGCTTCAGAGTAAACCTCATTGTCCGTTCCCGAAACTCACCACATGAATAGCCCCGTTTGGGTATTAATACGTGGAGGAACTATTATGCAAGGTTGATGTCGGTTCAAGCCTTATTTTCCAGGCTGAGCCAAACACACAGAAACTCCTTACACGATATAGTTCGCAAGATAAACACTATATCAAGCATCTTCGAATACGATAACTGATCAATGGTTTTCACGGTTAGGATAGGTTGTGTATCTCAATCCCGTGAAGCCTCACTCTGAAGCCGAATGCGTGGTTGCCAACCAGCTTCGATCCTGATGAACCTTATACCCGGGTTCGGCAGGGCCCTTGAAGGCAGAAAGTAGATGTTAAGTTTTGCGCGGTAAACCTTAAGTGCGCATAAAAGGCTTCGCGAGCCCTCGCCAGTCTTACGGCTCGATCGTTCCCACGGGTTACGCAACCCTCATAAAGTTATCGATGGCTTTGGTTCGTCCGATAACTTTATGAGGGTTAGATACCCCGTGGGAGGAACTATTATAACGTGCAATTTACTGCTTCCGCAAGGCATGGGAGATACAGAACCGGGCAAGGCAACATGGCTGAAAATTTTGAAACCTGGGCAACCAACCCCTTGTCACCCAACACTTCGCTTTGAATCGTACATACCAACCAATATTAACGCCATGGAGGACGCCACGGCTGCGTCGCGCGTGCAATTCCAGTCCTTTCAAAGCATTCGCACTGATAAACCAGCATCGTTAGCATGCTCGCGCGTTCGGGAAATCTCGGACCTGTGGGCTCCCCGACAAGCAACAAAAGGGGTAATCTTGGCCCCCTCCACCGGTCGAAGATATTCTTCCATTCGCCGCGACTCTTGCAATACTGGTCAATTCAATCATGGTAGTTAGTTTGATGTTAATTACTTTTCCTTAGCTGGCTAGATAATTCTCTTCGATTACCCGCATTATACACAGTCACCCCTGACGAATGGACCCGGAAGGAGCTCACCTGATAATCGCTAACGAGCGAGGCCAAACAGCTCTACTTTGGACGTCGATAGGGCTTGCGGTGTTCATTTCCTTGATACAGGGTCTGATTACAACAATCGTCAACATCTCAGAGGATCAAGGCCTCTGGACGTTTCGGTAGGTATCCGTGCCCACAAATTCCGGGTTTGCTCGACATTTATATATGGTGGTCTGCAATGCTAACTCGATCAGATTTCGAATTGCACGATATGAACATTGGTGGTGGACCATCGTGTCCACCCTCTTAGTTGTGTCTTTCGCAGCAATAGTGTTTACCTTCCTCGCCGGGAGCAATCAAGTCTCAGCCGGCGTACTTGCCCTCTCGACGGCTACAACTATAGCGGTTGTCAGATATGCGGTTCCAGCGTGGCGGAATCGTAGATTCGTTCAAAACCGATGGATGGCTTGGACTGGCCCAAGCCGCACTGCAATTCGAAGGGAATATCGCGGGCTGTGTGGAGACAGTGAGCAGTGGGAACGTTTGGCGTACGCGTATCCTGAAAAAAAGATCCCAACTGCTGCGTCTGACGACTGGGGGATTTCGCTCTTTCCAGCAAGGGGGATAGTATGGGATCCGACAGCAATTTTAGCGAAATTTTCGAATGACCCATTTTCTTGGAATGTTCAACCTCGCTCCAGCGTCGATGCCACGGTGTTCGATGATGGCGGTAATTCAGACTCTGTTTCTCTCCTCTGGGGAGAGAGCATCGGGTTCAGGCGTCGCGTCTCCCGAGCAATCAACTCTATGCCGAAAGGCTTGCTCGCCTCCCGGTCATTAACCGTGGACGAGTACAACGGGGCAGGCCTTACATTGGCGTTCGGCATACTTGGCCGAAACAAGGGCCTTCGCCCACACACCCTGTTTTTCGACGCATCGGACCAATGGAAGCGCTCACGGGGCATATACCGTTCGGATACTCGCAGCGCCTCCTTAGCCGTCCTCGAAAACAGCTCTTCGTGGAGCCCTAGACCAAACAAGGTCATGCGTTCATACTACGCTGCCGCCATCAAGAAGCAATTTGGAAGTCTCCCGCAAGCTTATCAAGAAGCTGCCACTGAGCTATCTGTTGTGTTGCTGGATGTCAGGGAGAAGGCTCTACGGAAGTGGTTAGACTTACAGCTCGAGCAACAAGATCTTGGAGTCAACCAATGGATGAGCGCCAGAATTGGAGTCAAAGGGGGCATTGCTAGTCGAGCTACACCAGAGCAACTCGATACTCTGTACCGGGTTTCATACACGAGCATGATTCTATCACTAAACTACTTTCCCACAGAAGGGATTATATCATCTGGCAAGCATACCGGAAGGCATCCCTGCCGTCCAGACTTAACGTGTTATGCCCTTCTATATCTTGCGGAACACTCAACGCATGTCGACACCAGGACTAATGAAGTCAAAGAGGGGCCTGGTGTTGGTATACCAAGCTGGTGGAACGATGATTGGGTGAAGTCCAGGCTGGAGATGGAACAGCAAAGTATGACGCCTGGATGGCAGGAAATAGCCGCATGGCTTCTTGGCCTACGGGAATTTCCTACACAGCTTCTCGCGCACAATCACCCGAGTTGGCCATGGATCACGTACAAAGTAGATAGGCCCTGAAGGATTTCTCACAGTTGACTCAAGTTGACGAAGGACGTAACTCACTCCCAGTGAATTAGAGGGCATAAGTCCGTGGAAAGCCCTACCGAAATCCCTAATGTCCGAAGGAAGATCTCTCCAGTACGGTTGTGTAATCTCTCGCCCGGACATTTTAAAGCTGTGTACGTCAACTATGCAGGTAATCGACCCCCAGTTGATAATTCGTTGTAAAGGAGAACTCTGCATGCCCGCTTCTCATCTCACCATTGGTCTAAATGGTCTGTTTCACCGTCTCGCGGGCCACTGCGTATAGTCACGACACACCGAGTCGAATGAAGTTCTTAGATTACCGGCTCCTGGTCCTCCTTGTCCTGAACCGTGGGTAGTTGATCCACTTGAGAGCTCCCAATTCGTAGCTGCCAACAAGTTTAATCAGCAATTCGCTACTCGTAGGCTGTTTCCCCCAAACCTTTCGCATCTTCTCGGACTCAGCAGGTACGTCCAAGGCTCCGGATAATGTCGTAGGAGTAGTTGACACGTTCGAGATAAGGGTGTACTTGTCGCCTAATAACCGGTGATAAAGTAAATTAAGAAAAATCTAGCTCCTGGCATCACAAGCAGGACGGCTCGAAGGTTGGTCTGGGAATTATATATTATCTGTTCCCCGCCTACCTGCCCGCCCTGATGGTGGCTCAGTTATCGGCTGCTCGTATGGCTTGCGATGGAACGAAGGAAGTAACTTGCCACTCATTCTCTTCGCTGGATGAACCTCAAGTTTGTCATGGTGTCAGAGAAAATGGTGAAGTACGGAGTGAAATGCAGAAGACGTAGCCTAGCAAGTGGTTCATAGTATGGATAGTAATTAGATGACCATTAATGCCTGCCCCTTCTCTAACTATTCGGGGGCGAAGCCCCCCTTTATATACACATAAACTAGAGCGATACTGGTGAGTCCTTGGGCCCTAGAAAGGGGGTCGCGCCTTGGCACTTGACATGTGGGAGGGGATTGCAGGACAGCTGGGCTCGAGTGATATTTTCCGAAACCCCCGTTTTTTGATTTTTTTTCCTATAATATCGATACAAATAAATTAAACTCTCTCAGACAGTTGCAGCAGAATGTTGCAGCTAGCAAGGTACAAAGGGGGTAATGACATAACGGATCGGTGCACCGGCGTAATAACGCAGCCATTGCGATACCGAACCTTTTGTAATTATATGGGCTTCTGCAAGGAGGGATTGAATTCATCACGTAAGGAAACTATTACAATCGGAAAGCCATTTACGTAAGGAGCCGACAACTGGCCATCAGACCGTATGCAGGGATCCAGCAAGTAATCTGTAGGATGGGTTAGGGAACCAATCTACGAATAGCACAACTTGTGTAGAGCGCGATTGCCCAAATCAAGTTTATGTTTTTACGAAACGACGACTTGAAGCTCCGCTGGAGCCTTGCATGTGATCACTGTGGCTGCTGATAAGTTTAAATTAATAACATATGTCGGCAGAGTTGCTCCTATCTACTAGGCTAATGGACGGGGGCCGCCGTCTATGTGCTGTTGACCCCTTTGTCCCCGCAATCGTAGGGCTACCTACCTATTAAGGCCCTTTCAACGTAACAAAAATCACCATCAACTGCTAACAGAACTTGAAGAAGCTAAAATACGTTGATTATTACGTAAGAAATGAAAGCATTAACCAATGGCAGCAATTCCAACCGGTACCGTTTTCCCAGCCGAGGTCCTATGACGCAGTGAACAAGACAGATACGCATATGTACAGACCGCAGAAGCCCATGTCCCTCCCTCTCCGCCCTCGCTTTATGCCTATCGCCTCCCCCGCTTCCCTCTCTCTACACCTGGAACGCGCCAAAAGCCGTGGCGGAGAACAGCAGGGCCCCGATGGTGAGGCCCAGGGTGCTGACGCCGAACTCGGGCCGCAGGCCGGGCGCCGCGCCGGGCGAGTCCTCGGCGCCGGGGGCGTCCGCATTATCGGCATTGCCATCCCGCGACCCGCCGTCCCCGTCCCGACCGCCGCCGTTCCCGCCGTCCGCGCCGCCCGTGGCGACGACGCTGGCGCTCGCGGTGGCGGGGACCTCGGCCTCGCCGGGGGCGGTGGCGGTGGCGGTGCCGTTGCCGTTGCAGAAGACGTCGCCCCAGGCGGCGCCGGCGTCGTGCAGGCACTCGGTGAGCTCGGTGACGCTCTGGTCCACGGCCAGGCAGTACAGCCCGCAGTCGCCGCGGTACGCGACCACGTCGGCGTCGCCGCAGCACCGGACCATGATGTCCGTGTAGTCCTTGCCGCCGACGGAGAAGGGCACCGCGCACGCGAAGTCCCGCGTCGGGATGTCGTACAGACTCGCGGCGCAGCCGCCCGTCGGCGTCGTGGTCCCGCCCGTGGTGGTCGTGGTGACCGCTGCTGTGCTAGATGCCATGTTGGGCGGTGGGTGTCTGGGTCGCTCTGTGGCCAGCTAGCTTCTGTTTTACTTGTTTTGTTTCGGTCGTTGGGGTGCGCTCGCTTGTGCTACTTTGCGACGGTATGCTGGGTGTGGCCGACGGGGTCTCAAGTTGTTATGAAGTCGGAAAGAAGTTGGCATCTGACATAAAACCGGACCATGACGCCATGGTCTGTCGCGTTCCACGCTGTTTATATAGGTTGTGCATCATTAACGCACAACGCTCGGATCACACATACACCCCTCCAAACATAAACAGGCATTGGCCGGGCAGCGGAACCACCGATCCTTGGACAGAAGAAGTAAAAGCCAGGCTTGGCGGGCCGGCGACATGGCAAGATGGGTCCGACTCCCCTGCAATACGAACCGTCGCATGATCCTAGTGGATTTGTACGCCGTGGCGTTTGGTGCCAATCGTACCCACCACCTAAACCCGCATTGCATCGGGATCTGGAGCCTTGGTATGCACCTTCGTACAACTCTGAGGGCATTCTCTGTTAGTTACCTCCACAGGGTCCCCCGTAGGGTCTGGTAGAATGCCATGAAAATTAATATGGGAATGAGCATGCTCTGGCGGGTTTGCCGGTGCTTTGCCGCCACCGCAAAGTGACGAAGATCGATCTGGGCCGAAACGACACTGTATATTCCAAAGAGTTTCCATTGGGATCTACATTCTAGCCTCATACGGCAAGTGGCGGCGCAGTGGAGGTAATACCACTGGGAGTTTGTAGACCTCCTCCATATCGTAATAAAGCGCCACGATGCGCTTAGTTACATGATGGCTGTAAAGGTAGAGTAACTCAGCTTCCTGGGAAGGGAAAGGAGTGGGTGTAATAAATCGAAGCTGTCTTATGCTGTAGGAGCTTCTGCTCTAATGTGCTGCTCTAATCTCCGAGTCGATGGGGAGCGTATCTCAAATAGAGTGCCCCATACAGAGCTATCATGTCCGCACAAAGTTATACCTGCCTACAGTATACGGGTGTTGACTTACTGCAGCTATGAAATCCATGAAATCCTCGAATTCCAAGACAGGATTGCAATCCATCCACCCCCAGATACTATTTAGACTCATCGACCCCTACACGAGTTGCTCCGTTCACACAATACAGAGGGGGGATTTTCTTTTAATAGCCTCTCACCGGGTCCACTCCGGAGTTGCGTAGATTCTCCTACAGAATGGTATGGGATTCGACATCAGCTGACGTTATGTCAGTGCTTACCACTGTCGCAAACGCCTGGCAAGTAACTAAAGATCTCTTCGGAGCGATATGGTCAACACATTCCGTGTGCTTTCCTTTGGAATCTACATCTTAACCCTATATGGGAGATAGTGGGTTGGTCGATGCAACTAAGTAACAGAGACGCTCCTGTGTATTTGTACGAAATTTTCAGCCTCAGCACGGCAGCTCATTCAATACGGTTCAGATCGGCCAGGTACGGCCCATACCCAAGGTACCTCCCAGCGCACAGTATGAGAACAGGGCAGAGCTATGCTACGATAGACTAGGTATATAAGACCACGACCACCTCAGGCCCTCAGCCCCTTTGCAGATCATAGCCTTACCTATACCAATAGCCGGACAGAGGCGATGCTTTATACGTAAGGTTACACTCTTCTACACCTCTTAGAGAGAGCGGGAGCGGGAGGGTATACCGTGTGGCGGGATGTCAGAGTATGGCTATTCAGTATCTGCAGTAGTACCTAAAGCAACCCCCCTTACTCCTGACTGGCCTTTCGCCAGCTGGGACGTAACAGCAACGACCACCCGGTCATGAAGCCGGACTCCTTATTCGTCACCAGTAGGTCATATGGAGACTCCACTGACGAAAGGCACGTGTTATTGCATAGATTAACAACTCGAGGGAAGTAGGAGCCGACCAGTATGATTCGATTGGGAATAATTATCGTTCTCTCGAAGGGAAAGAATAATGAATAACCCAACCGACCCGTCTGGTAACCAGACGCGCCGTCGTCGCCATTTGTTTCCATTTCTCTCTACGCGAGCGGCGTGCTCCTCCGCCTACCCTTTCTTTGCTATCTGCCCGTCTTTCTGTCTCTGTATTTCGCTTCCTCCCCATGTTTCCTGGTCCCAACTCCTGCCTCCCTCCTTTTTATCTCTGTGCCCCTCTCTTCCCATTCGTCCTACCCATTCGTTCGCCCGAGAATTTGCCTTGCGGTCCACGTGTCTCAAAGGCGTAGGCTGCGTACGTCTGTATGTTACATACTTGAACCTCGCCCCGTTCTTCTTCCAGGGGAGTGGGAAAAAAAAAAGTTGAAGGAGCCATTCAGGGTTTCGACGTCGACGTCTCCTAATCTCCCTTAGACTATGATGGCGTCCCCGCATTAAAAGGGAGTAATGCCCGGGTGAAGCCGGGATCGAAGTAGCGACAACCGGAGGGATACGAGAATAACCTCCCGTGGTAAAATGTAGATATAAAATGAATATGTAGATATGTTCGTGTTCCATGTTTCGTGTGTTTCGTGTTCGTGTTTACTCGTTTCTTCTGGGATGCGGAGACGTCTCCTGGAGAGTAAGGTATGGTACTGGCGGCAGGCCTGATATGCGCGGATGGTTCATCGTCCATATATCCCGTATAGACTGATATCCCGTCCCCCAGCCGTCGTCAGTGCCCAGCTGCCAGTCTCCATCCGGCCGCCCCAGCCTTGCGTATGGTAATAGTGAACCTGACGCCTCAGATTCAAGCGCCGGCAGCAATAGACAATCGGTTCTTCTTGGTCGCTTTGGCCTTGCTGGCGGCGGGGGTGGCCTTCTTATCAGCCTCGTCCTCCTCGGACTTCTGCGAGAAATCCTTCCACTTCCTCCAGCCGTCGAAGTCGATCAGAGCCTGCATGCAGCCCCACTCCTTGACCTTACGCTCCAGCCAGACGAAGTTGACCGGCTGTACAGACACACATATGTTAAACACTGTAATTCAGGTGCTGCCACTTCGGCAAATAGATAAACGGAGAGATCGATATCGTGAAATAGAAACGCACCTTGGTTAAAAAATCGTTACACCCGGCCGCCAGCGCCTCATGTCTATCGCTCTGTAGCGAACTAGCCGTGAGGGCGACGATGATGACGGGGCTCTTGAACATCTCGGTGTTGACAAGCCGGTCCTCCTCCTTCTCGGGCTCGGGTGCCTTCTCCTTCTCCCGGGGGCTCAAAGCGCTGCTAGCGCTCGACGAGTAGACGCCGATATTGTTGACCTTTTCGATTCGCCGGATCTCCCGGGTGGCCTCGAGGCCGTTCATCTTCGGCAGTTGAATGTCCATGAGCACGAGATGGAAGCCGCCGGCACGCCACTTGCTGACAGCCTCGAGCCCGTTAACTGCCGTCTGCCACCGCACCTTCAGGCGCTTCACGAACGCCTCGAGAAGACGCAGGTTAATCGGATTATCCTCGACAATTAGCACGTTGATTGGCGGCACAGCGCCGTTCAAGAGGCCCGACGGTAAAGACGGCGTCGGCGGCTTCTGTTGCTGCTGTTGTCCTCCCTCGGTTACCTTCTGCTTGGCCTTCTTGGGTCGGTTGGTCGGTCGCGGCGACGACACGCGAGGGGGCGGGGTGGCCACTCGTTCCGCGGCCGGGGGGGATGGCATCGGAGGGGGGGCCGGGGCGGGGTGGGAGGCATTGGAATGGTCTGATGATGCACCTGAGTGAGTCCTTGAGCGGGGTGGTCTTCCGTAGTTTTGTATATTAACTATAGGCGCACCTGATTGTGGAGGATGGCCACCATTGGTAGCGGTCGAGGCCGGAGAAGCCGTATGCATCCGTTGGACCTTTGGTCGTTGGCCTCCCATCCTCCTCACACTACCCGGGGAGGGCAGAGCCGGAAACTGTCCCCCGCTGATTACAGCCATCGACGGCGGCAAATGGATGGTATGCGTTCCATTGATAGTCGCGGTGGGCGTATGGTGAGGGTGAGTATAATTAGGCGGGTATGGAGGGAAATAATCTGTTCCTGATTCTTGGGGCCGGTCGTCGCCGTAGTACCTAGGATTAGGAGACGCCTTCGGAGTCCGTCGCGAGGGTATATCAATTAGCAAGGCCTCGTCTACGGTTTGTCCGCCTGGATAATGAGCATCAAGCGTCCTGCCCATGGGCTCGTCGGGCTGTAACACGCGGCTGGGTTCTTTGTCTCTCGGGCATATGCGAAGGGTAAGATCCGGGGCATCGTATTGCCGACCTAAAGAATTTGCGTATTTCCGGAGGATAAGCTCACGGACATCATCCACAAGGTCGTCTTCGTTGATGGTGATCATGGTGGGCGAGGCCAAGGGCCTCTTGACCCAGATCTTCCTCGTCACCATCGTCCCACTGATAGGCACAAGTTGGTCGGAATCGGTTGAGCCTATCTCACTACCATTATTTGTATCGAGGAGGGCGGTGATCAACTTGGTTTGGCGGTTTGGGAGGATGCTCTGTCGTCTTGGTGGACCGGGAGGCCGTGGCGTGATCGGGGTTTTCACGGCAGGGCAGCTCGGAGTTTTAGTTGCAGGTGGATAGGGCTCCTGGTCTGTATGCACGTCGGCGTTATCGTCATCAACGTCGGCGTCGTAGCCTAGCTTAGAGCCGGGAGGCTTCAAGCCGCCCGTTTGAGGGCGAGCAGTGGAGGGATGGGCTGCGGCTGCTCGGGAGGTCGGGCGCGACGAACCTGATGCCGCGGGGCGATGTTCGCGAATGCTCTCCAGTGGCTTATTAGCTTGCGAGGTGGTGATGGTGGCAGGTGATGTAGGCCTAGGTGCAGTCAAGGTGTGGGTGCGAAGATCCCTGCTAAACTTGGCAGCGTTTGATGACAACGGAGATGGAGACAGACTTGATGATGCTGCTAATGTGTTGTGGGCATCGGTATTAGCATTATTAGAATTGTCGATGTTTCTTAGCGCTGCGGCCTTATCCGTAGTGGTAGGAGGGTGTGCTCCGTCGAAACCAGCGGCGTTGTTGCTGGTGTTGAAGTTATCGGAAGAATTAATGGCGCTATTTGGAGGGTCTGCAGTACCTGGAGAGATTGGAGAGTTGGGAATGGCCGCCGTTGGTTTCCGACTAGCAGTGGCTGGAGATGTACCACCACCACCAACTGTTTGCGCTACGCCTGGTCCTGTGCCCGAGAGTGATGAGATTGTAAATGTAGTCTCACCTAACGACCATGACCTCCTAGACAATGGTGGTCTCTCGCTGCCGCCGCTACTATTGCTGGTCATCGATTGGAAGTGAACAGTAGGTCTTCGGGACATGTTGTTGTTACTGGTACTGCCGGATTTCTTGGCACTGGCATTACTGGGGCTAGAGTCAGGTGGATTCTGCTCATGGTCAAGCCCATCCTCGGGTTCATACAGGTGATTCTCATGCTCCTCTTCTCCGGCAATCGAGTTCGGCGTCGAAGGCACATCCCCGTTTACGGGCGAGCGCGCGCGCGTTGTGTGGGAATGCGTGCTGGAAGCTCCATCTTGCTTGAGGCTGCTACTCCCATTGCTGGAAAGGAATGACGGTGTCGCACTATTTCTCCTGAAGAGCTTCGCTTTAATACGGGTCTTCAGATCGCCACCCATTTAGATAACAAAACAACAAGGGGAAGCGAAATTAGAATGTCGTCCCCGAGATTATTTGGAGGCAGGGTGATGAGCTGCGGCGACTGGCATCATCCAGGTATTGCAGGAGATTCCGGGGCTGCGCCGAACTCTGAACCGAACTGAATTGAACTGTATTATTTGTATTAGAGTGAAGGACTCATGAGGAGGAATCAGGCATGGAGATGAAGGTGGTCGTGCGTGGAGCTTTCGAGATAGGTCTGGACACTTCTCCGTCTTCGACTTATGAATATGCCCTGGCCTACACGCGTGGAGACCGGATGTACAAACGAGTGGAGGGATTGATGAGTGTATGGCTAAGGAGGTAGAGGTAGGATGGGATGTGGATGTGGATTAGCATGGAAGGGGGGAAGAGATGGGGTTGGCGAGGTGCAACGGAATGGACCGGATTGGATTGAATCGGATTGGCATGTTAGACATCGTAGTTCGTACAGACGACAGCCATCGGGCTATACAGTATACTGGTAAGTTGCAAGTAATAAGTGTACAGCATGCATTCACATGCAACGCATTCGTCCTGCCTAGGTAAAGAAAGGTGTTTACTGACAATTAACAATGAAATGTAAGTAACTTTTCAAATGTTGTAACAAATCCCAAACGCGCCGAATAGAGCCACTTGCATGGTATGAATTTAGCTCTAGGGCGCTGATCGTACGATGCACAGCGAGGATCGCGATCTTCAACCGCTGCCTACCCTGCAAGCGGGCACCAATTTGGTTGGAATAATAAGACCTAGCCGGTGCCGCCTACAAACCGTGTCGCCATCAACAGAGGACAGAGGAGGATAGTTAACGGTGGTTGTATAAGATTGGAGAAGCTTCCAAACCTGCCCCGATCCAGCAGGGGGTATCCCAGATACAGTGGGGCACCTTAGTTAGATCTGCTGCGATCTCTATCCTGGCTCTTTCCCAGGCGCGTTCGACGTGTCCTTTAACGATAATCGCCCTATTCCGGTATATATTTGGCCCCCTTTGAAAAGATGCTTTAAGCGAAAGAGAGAATTGTAGGTGTTACAAGCCACGTACCCCAATCTTTCAACGTCCACGCATCACGCGCTCGGACAAGCTTTCACTAATGTACCGAAGTAAGCGGATCATAGGGTATCAGGTGCGTTAACCAGATAGGAGAAGGACCTGACCTTGAGAGGCAACATGACGCAAAGACGACTTGGTTTATCAACAATTCAATCACAACTTGGATACTTGCAAAGCTGGTGTTCCGAGATTCAGCAGGCCCTGAAAATTAAAGCGCTTTAGACAGCTATCAGGGAATACAGGTCGCAGCGAAAATAGAATATTTGCCTGAACCCTCTTATCATCTCCCGAGTGTAGATCTAGGGTGGATCTGAAACAAGACGGTTCGGGCCTTGAATGAGAAACAGATGCGATAATTACTTTAGTGAAGGTATTTTATTCAGAAGGGTTCTCAATATTGAATAATTGAAATTTAGATGGGCGCGGGGCTCGGAGCTTAAGGTGCTTTGTTCTTCCGGCTCCATATTTTGTGGGAACAACCGGGGCTCCCCGTCATTGGACCGTGAAATTTTGTCAACTCTGCTTCCTATTTCCATTTTGGATTTTCCGATTTTACATATAGGGGGTTTTGCTACCCGCCGGCAACATAAACCAGATGCTGCGATGCCGCCACGAACATTATCCACCTCGGGAGCCCTTTCGGTACTGGCCCACTCTGCCAAACCGGAACTGAGTGCACGACAATGCGTCGCTCGGCCGGGCCAGCAGCAATGCACGGCCAGCTTCTCGACCACGACAAGTCGAGAAGCCCTGAGTGTACCCCGTCGCATGTTCCTGGAGTTCATGAACACTGTGGGAAGACGGTACCGGAGGCACACACCTGGCGAGACGAATTACGTCCAGCCCAGGGGAATGCCTCCTAATGACAATATGCCTTTCCCCATAAACCCCCTCTTCAGGAGCAGGCCCGTGTTGGATGACAAGGCCCGGGAGTTGATCTGGGAGAAGATAATGAGAAACGGCGAGACGATCAAAGCCGTGTCTGCCGAGCTGGGGGTTGATATCCGGAGAGTTGCAGCTGTCGTGAGGTTAAAAGAGGTGGAGAAGGATTGGGAAGCAAAGGTGAGCATCCAGCAAACAGATTTTCCCTCGTTTCCCACCCCGGCGCCTGATATGATGATTATCAACATACCAATTCGATAAGTCTTGAAGACATCTACATGGTTACAAACTTTGTTGCGAGCCTCTCTGATCTGGCCTTCTTTCCCTTTTAATCCTGTCAATCCCACTGATCCCAAGTTCGCGCAACTAATGAAGCATTATGTAGGGCAAGAAGCTTGCAAAGCCGTATGCCAAGGCCATACTGGAAATGCTTCCTACCAGAACATTCAAGGCCGGTATGCAGAACACACCCTTCGAGCCCATCAACGAGCTGCACGTCCACCCATACACGATGCAACAACTTTTCTGGCCCACGTCTGAATCTCGCCATTTCACGCGTGAAGACGCCGCCAAGGCCTTCCACGAGAAGTTGCTGTCGGCCGACAAGCGTGTACCACATCCTGAGCTCATCCAGATGGAGAGGGAGCTCGCGGAAGGATCGTCACAGTTGGTTGCTGCGAGGCGGTTCAAGGACGCCGTCATGGAGTCGGAGAGGAAGGCCGCCGAGAAGCAAGTACGGAAGGCTCTCGCCGAGGAGAAGTCGACCACCCGCGTGCAGACGAAGCGCTTCGAGTTCCGGTTCAAGGAGATCAACTCAGAACTCGTCGGTCCCAAGGGCAAGGCCCGTAGCGCCGTCGGGTGGAGATACGGCGCCCCGTACTATGACCGTGCTAAGGGCCAGATCAAGATTCCTACCTCGGTTCCGTGATTACGACTCCAGGCTATTTGTACGATTGATGTACGATGTACAGCGGATTTGTGAATCCCGCAGACCCTTAACGGGCATGAGGGTAATACCCCATGGGGAGGCCGTATTCACGGTATTCTCGGGATATCAAGACTCGTATATTATGTCTATCGCTCCTGATAGCGACAATCAAGCCGGTCGGCCGGTTTCTCCCGGAGATCTACCGGAATGGAACATGCCCGTTCACGCGATCGCGAGCCCTAGGTTCGGACGGGTAGACGCTTATTGGCGGCCCTATTGTCTGTGTGGGATCCCAGTTGCAAGGTTACCCCTAGCCGGTATCTCTACATACTCCCCATGAAACCCTGTGCAGATCGCGAAGCAGTCTTGCTCTCATATCCAGATGGGCATGCCTGGTCCGAGCAGCAACTCAACGCTGTATGGCAGACTGTCGACGTAGTCGTCCGCGCACACTGAGGCATTGCGCTCCGTCAGGAAGTGACAATAAGAACTAAGTGATTATCAATACTATTTAGATGCAGAGAGGTTCGTCTACCTGTCCGCCTACCTGTAAGATGATGGGCGCACAACCTAGTGCATGAGGCATATTGTCGTCAGAATTTATCAGAACTCATGTATCCATCGGTAGTCCAGAATCCCCATCCCACCGATTCACGAAGCTAGACGGAATTTGGAAAAGTGGACGTGTTCTATGGTACAGGAATAGGGCTAGGCGCGCCACTGTGGTGGCCTTCCTCGGTCCTTCCAGAGCTACCTACCGTGGCGTAGGGGCAACTTTAGCATCAATGGCATGTATCTTCACCAAGTCTAACCTTTCAGAGAGTATATCAATCCAGAAGACTGAATCAGGTCCTCAGATCCTCAGTATAGCAAACGCGGTAGATTCGCCGCTAGGTTGCTTGTGACTGTGGATAGGGCAGGATTAAGAGGAGGAGGGGGTCGGGGTGAAAAGCGGCGGCTGCTTGTATGTCGTTCTGGGGCCGGACTTGCTGGTAGGTTGGCTAGGTAGGTAGGTCGCTGACATACATGTCGCGCTTTGTCTCATGAGGCCCGAGTCCGACGATCTCAAAGTGGGGAGAAACAAGGAGCTGGGGGTGTG